>JAVJAQ010000196.1:110827-333346 GCA_032362365.1 Zygogramma bicolorata
TTAGGGATGGCTGATCCCAATATTTCTCTGGAACAGGTACTCCCTGTTCCAGTGACAAACACATACCTGTTACAAATACCTGTTCCAAAAATACTAGTTGTTCCGCTGTGCCGAACTGCCGAGTATGCGTGTTCCGATCGCCGAGAACAGATCTAACGTAATAGTTCAGTTCCACTTCCCACTTCCACTCGTAAATACGAAAGAGAAGTAGAGCGCACAGTGTCTTGTACCTTAGAGAATATTTCTTGTTTCGTTAATCAGAGAAGAACTAGGCTGAGTTCTCGGATATTGGAACAACTACTATTTTCAAATACAGTTGCCCAAAATCATTAACTTCTGGTCCAGAGGCAATTAGATGCAGAACGCGTCGAATCATTCAGTTAATATTCAATTATTTATTTTATTCATTTTGTTTTTTGTTACTCCATGTATATTTTTTTTTATTTCGAGAGTTATGAGATGATTGATTAAAATTTTGTTTCTGTTGTACCTACTTGAGTTTTCATATTCTTGCTCATTAGTATATTTTCCAAGTGTTCCATTTTCATAAGTCCATAAGCATCAGTCCATATTTGTAGCATAAAATTAATTATATAAAATGAGCATTGGCTTCGAAATGTTCAAACATGTAGCCATATTCTAATACGAGAGACTATCGTTGTGCCGTATGATACTAAATATAACATATACTTTGTCACTGTTACCCACTTCCACCTATTATAAGTAATACCCTGTTCCGAAATACTCGTACTACCTCCCTCCTCCCTCCAATACTCTTGTCACAGAGCTAGACTTTGTCACTGTTACCCACTTCCACCTATTATAAGTAATACCCTGTTCCGAAATACTCGTACTACCTCCCTCCTCCCTCCAATACTCTTGTCACAGAGCTAGACTTACGCGCCAGTCGTGCACCACACCGTTCGTTTCCTTCGATTTTTGAATTAGCGCGACACTGGTCTGTTACAAAATAACGATATCGAGTAGAGTATAGAACGCGATGTCCCGGAACACATGGAACAGGTATTTTTCACTTCGGGTAACTGTTCCATACTAGTATCATCGTGTCACAGTGACAAAATACCTGCTCCGTAAATACTTGACCATCCCTACTATGGATATCCAGAAGAGATATTTAGAGAAACTGAAGGGAAGTGATGGATGTGATCCTCATTTATTGAAATTTGGGGATTGTAGTAATGCTGTGCAAAAACTTTCCTAAAGTTCCATGACATGTTGTATGACATTATTAACTATTTTGTATATGAGAGTGCATGCACAGAAGACTTCAAAGGCTATAAAAGTTTGGATTCATACAATATGTTTATATCTAAATGGATTAGAAGGATTGGAGTGAAGCTTGTGAAAAGAATACTGAAAATGTACTTTAATAAATAATAATTTTGAAAGAACAGATTTAGGGTATGTTATATAAGGCTCTACAAAATTATAAACCACAACCATCTTTTCATATGGCAATCCTGTATAAAAAAGGCATTTAGATGAGTTATGCTTTAAACTTTCCAATGTGAATGATTAAGTCTGCAAAGTTTCCCGGAGATGATGGATTTCACGATAACAATTCTGCAACTCGAAATCAATATCGGGACATAGGTGTTCACCAGAGTTTTGTGCATGTTCCACTTCTTCAACTGGTTAATTTATATCATTCAGAGTTTGATTTTGCTCATCAATAATATTCAAGTTTTGAACAGCTGGATCATTCACACAAAGAATCATCATCAATTTTATCCATATCAACTGGAATATTTGCGATCTCATTTTTATCACGCTGCTCCCTACGATACAATCTCTGAATACTTTGAACTGCATTGATATTTGTTTTGTAGCCAAGTAATTGATTCGGTACCCAGTCCATATTGTCAACATCTTTGAGTGCACTTGGCTTGCCTGAAATGAAAAAAAAATAAAATTATGTTTCCTAGATTCTTTGAAAATATCTCCTACAAAATGTTTTGAACACACCGTTGCCCATTTCAACTCATAAGAAGTTAAATCTGCTCTTCTAGTTGCCTGAATCCACAATTCACATCTCTTTTCAGCAAGAGGATTAATCTTTTTTTCTATTGTCGAAAATAGAAGGAAATCGATGGAATGAAACATTATGCCTGCCGCTATTACTTCCACATGTCACAATCGCATAAAATTGAGCCTTTATTGAGAAAAAAGGTTTCAAAATATGACATAAACACACACTTAGCATAGGTAAATCATGTTTGTTTGTCCAGCAGGCTGGATTGACAACTGTCATTTACTGTCGTCTGTCAGATATGCCCGCGGTGTATCCCAATGCCATTCAGCTGTTTCGACCCACTATAGGTCTTATCAATGACAGTCGACGGGACTACTCATTACAAATTGAATATCTGGTGTAGATGGTGTATTCCTCAAAGATACAACGCCATCTGCTGGATGACCAAAGACTCAAACTCCTCATACACCAAGTATAGAAGATCTCTAACAGCGAGAACATCGTACGGCAAACAAATGAACCATCGCGAACGATAATTGTTTTTAGTCTACATGCAGATAACTGAAACCCTTGAGCGAAATCAGAATTTCGATGTTTGAAATGAATGCAGTTGTCTGACATTGTATTTTTGAGTGCAATCATTCTGAATTCTGACTTCTGTCGGGGGTTGCAGCGTTCTCTGCATGTAGACTGAAGACGATTCTCGTTCGCGGTGGTTCATTTGTTACGGCTTCGCCTACAATGTGCTCTCTGCTAGGGATCTTCTCCTATCACGATCGTTGGTATAAAAACACTGCAAATAGTTGCAAGCTGGTTTGCCTTCTTTTCCAAGCCTCTCTGAACATATGTAATGGATTGGGGAAAGAACGCAAAAACTGTTTTCAGGAAATTTCAACCACTTCAAAACATTCGTGCAATATTAACATATTCAAACTTCAATTATATTCTTGAGTATTCGTTAACCAATTCCGATTGTTATATGAATGAAAAGTTATTTTTTCCTGTAAGAACATTGACGATACTACAGCGCTATTTTTCCTAGGTCTAAGCACTATACTACCCATAACAGCATGCATAGTCTTCTTCTTCCTGCCCGAAAGTCCAGTGTGGCTCATCAGACACGGGCAAATAGAAGAAGCCAAGAAAGCACTCACCTGGCTAAGAGGTGGCAGCAGAATCAAGGTAAGCTCCAAAGATACAGGAATTCTCCCCTAAAAATCTCCATTTCATAGTGATTATTTTCATATATTGTCTGTGAGTCAAAAGTTGCTATTATCCACCTAGTTGGCTTTTAACTGGTTGATTATGGTCTTAGTCTCGAAAACGAATAGTTTTATTAGAATGCAATTTGTGTTCCTCAAGATGTATTCTTCTGTTCCCACTCTTCCAATCTATCCACTAAACCATACCAGGAATAGCATATAAGCAACTGACATCTCACTTTTGGTGAAGTATGGCATATAAAAAACCCAATAGAAGAGTAATAATCACATTCCCTTTTTTCTCAACGTCGCGTCCCCGTGAACTCCATCTCAAAATTCGAGATAAACAGTGATTGGGTGACTGCAGTCCTATAATGAGATCAGTAGATATTTTGATACTTCAGATAGCATTCACTACGAACTTCTGCAAATGTTATGTAGTATAATCAAGTACGATCTCTAGAGCTGATTGATCTGATATTTTAACAGTAGCGTGATTATTCAGCAAGCTAAGAGAAACCGAGAGGCATTCTCCTTCATCTAGTGATAAAATTGGCAAATACTCAATGAAAATCCACGATGACGTGATGAAAAAAACACGTCATTGTTTGTTTTCAGCTAGACAGATTACAAAATCGCTACATGCGGTTCACTATACAATAGCTTCTTCAGACGTGTTACTACTGTTAAGAGATTTCCTGGGGTTCGTTTATTGAAACTCCAAACGAGAATTCACTACTTTTATTACAACTCTTTATCACAATACAGTACACTCAAAGTGCTCAGCTAAACTATCCAACGCTCTGTACTAAAAGTCTCTACACTTCGACTTCTACACTTAGCAGTACTAAAGCTCTCTCTACTCTAAAGAACTCTGACTCTCCACCAAGCTCCACTAAACTAGAAACTCTGATATACTATCTGAATAACAGTATTACTACTTTTATTGAAAAAGGAAACACGAAGTCATCTCCACAACATATTCAATTCCTACAGGAACTATGTCCTAGTTAAGACATGTTTCGAACATATATATGTCCATCTTTAGTTAGGTACAAAAGTTGGGAGATCAAAATTAACAAACTACATATTAGGTAACATTAAAATACTATCAAGAACCAAAGTGGTTCAAGAAGTTGAGATGTATGTTATAAAATAGGGGTGGACCCCCAGAATAATAATAACTGTATCATAACTTGGATAAATTCACAAATCACCATGCAAATGTGGCGTGGGTTGTCTTGCATGGTGATTTGTGAATTTATCCAAGTTATGATACAGTTATTATTATTCTGGGGGTCCACCCCTATTTTATAACATACATCTCAACTTCTTGAACCACTTTGGTTCTTGGTAGTAGTTTAATGTTACCTAATATGTAGTTTGTTAAATTTTGATCTCCCAACTTTTCCTTTTTTGTACCTAACTGAAGATGAACATATATATGTTCGAAACATGTCTTAACTAGGACATAGTTCCTGTAGGAATTAAATATGTTGTGGAGATGACTTCGTGTTTCCTATTTCAATAAAATTGGTCTTCCACTTTGAGTATGGACTACTGCCTTCGTATTACTACTTTTCTTCGGGTTTGAAGGCCGTCGTTCTTTGGAATTTCTTCCTGACGTTTCGCTAGCGCGTGTGGCTAGCTTCTTCAGAGGCCCACTCATCTTGACCATTATTTCGATGAATGACTATCTCCGCGATGAAGCGCTTCCGTATACAGGGCGTCCCTCCGGGAACTGCATCGATCAATATATAGAAAACCATAGGTGGGCCGAATTTGAAAATTTGGGAGTTCACTATTGTTGATAAGTGCTATCCGACTAAAATATTTTAAAGATTGTGGCACTTCCGGTTGTACCGGAAGTGGACCCCAACTTCGTTATTTTATATGGGACACCCTGTATATTATCAAGGTTTTAGATTTTACGCATGATTCTGAACATGTTTCATGTATAATGTCCTATACCCAAGTCTAACCGTTTTCGAAATATTTCAAATTTTAAGTTGAAAATTGCGTTTGCAGACCGAAAAAATTTTTTTTTTATTTCTGGACATGATCATTTATTTTCGATTGTGTATCGATTTATTCATAGGAGAGGACCCAGTTCAGTAGAATTTCGATATAAATTCGATCAGAGTTATACAGGGCGTTCACCAGAAAATGACATAAATCCGGTTGAAAAAATTATTATAAGTCCATTTTTTCAAATGGAAACCCCCCAAATTTTTAGTCTCATTCCATTCGGCATCGAAAATGAAGCTAACTTTGAATAAGGTTATCTATGCCTACACTCAACAGTTTTCGAAATATTGGCGAATTAACAAGTCTCAGTTCCAGAAAATCTCGTATTCTTGAGTTTACTTATTCTTAGTTGGCCATGGCTCCCGCAGTTGCGTTGGAAACAATCAATTGCCACGGAAATGTCATTGTAATCAATCATGCCGGCTCGTTTGAATTATTCGAATGAAGATTACTTAAATCTATTTATTATTTATGGCGAATGTAATAGGGTTATCTCAAAAACATGTGATATATTTGCTATTCGGTATCCGCAGAAGCAGAAGCCCTCACAAAATACTGTTAAACGAATTATAGAAAACTTCAAAAACTTTGGATCCGTCAAAGCAAGAGTGCAGAGAAAAAAGCCAATTGTTGATGATGAAGATATTGAAATTGCCATTTTGGGATATTTTGCTGCATAACCAACAATATCTTTGAGACAAGTTGCAAGAGAATCAGGATTGTCAAAAAACTCAGTACAGAGAATACTGCGCAAACATAAATTTCACCCATATAAGTTCTCCATAGTTCAGCACCTGAAAGAAACAGATTTTCCACGAAGAGTGAGATTTTGTGAATTCGTTTTAACGTGGTCGCAAGGGAACGAATTATTTTTGGATAACATTATATGGACAGACGAAGCTAAATTCACAAAGAATGGTGTCTTCAACCGACATAATTGCCATTATTCGAGTGACTCAAATCAACATGTATTCAGGGAACTGAATTTTCAAGAGTCTTGGCAGTTCAATGTTTATTGTGCGATAAGAAGTGATAGCGTCGTGGCACTGCATTTTTATCAAGAAAACTTAAATGGTAAGTAAAAAACAGGGTAAAGGTAAGCTTATCGGGCTCCTGCGCAAATAAAAACTTCTGCGCAAATAAAAAAAAAGTGATGTTACTTACGTAGTTTTGTCTTCTGAACACGAATCTGATAATATTTTGCGGCGCTCTCTACTACTTTCCGAAATATGGATCTCCAAATATTGAAAATTGACCGTTTTCAAACACGAATTTTTAAGTCAAAACTCACTCAAAGTTTTTCCTTCTTTCGATAGGCCCTTTTTTACACACTAATCAACCCATATTTCACAATTACAAGCAGTAAAAACATTATTTTTTCACAAAAAATCCACCCTTTTTTAGGACAACACATAACCATTAAATCTGGATATTTTTATCATTTTACATGTAGTGGGTTGGTAACTGCGCGCGATAACTATTCAAATTTGATTCTGGGCAGATAACTTCCCCTTCATTTCAATGTTCAATTGTTTAAATTTCGCCATTTTGGTGTTTTATTTAACGTAAATATCATAAACTGAAAATGTTAAAATTCTGCGAATTTCTAATTTTGGTAAACAATAGATTGGCACTTATTAATTTTTTAATTATATTGGGAGTGTTTTTGGGTTCAGTGCAAAGGAAATACATCTGGAAGAAGATAAATTATTGTATCGATGGCAATGAATAGTTAACGCGCGCAGTTACCAACCCACTACATATAAAATGATAAAAATATACAGATTTGGTGGTTACCTATGTGTTGTCCTAAAGAAGGGTGGACTTTTTGTTGAAGAAATAATGTTTTTAGTGCTTGTAATTGTGAAATATGGGTTGATTAGTGTGTAAAGGAAGGGCCTATCAAAAGAAAGAAAAACTTTGAGTGATTTTTGACTAAAAATTCGTGTTTGAAAACGGTCAATTTTCAATGTTTGGAGAGCCATATTTCGGAATGTAGTAGAGAGCGCCGCAAAATATATTCATATTCGTGTTCAGGAGACAAAACTACGTAAGTAACATCACTTTTTTTTTTATTTGCGCAGAAGCCCGATAAACTTACCTTTACCAAAAACAGATGTCAATTTCGAAACAAGAATGGGATGAGATGTACTTTTTTTTGCAGGTGAAGGATATTTGAATATTTTGCATGATTTCGAAAATGAGTACTTGGACACTTTACCAATTGCTGACCATAGAAACCTATTTTATCAACATGACGGGGCACCTCCGCATAATGGTCACTTAGTCAATACTCGTTTACAAGAATTGTTTCATGACCAGTGGATAGCCAACAATGGACCATTTCTTTGGCCGCCCCGCTCTCCAGATTTTTCAGTGCTCGATTTTTTCATTTGGGGTACAATTAAAAATCAAGTCTATGAAACTCAATTGACTACCATGGAAGATTGTATGCAACGAGTGAGGAATTCATTCGAGAATCTCAGACCCGATTCAATAAGAAAAGCGACATATCAAGAATTATTAGTGAGATGTGAAAAATGTTTGGAAGTTGAAGGGCGCCAATTTGAACATTTACTGACCAAATAATTTTTGTATACCTCTCAATATCGTTAATTGTTCTCTTCTCTTTTATTCGAATTGTTTTAGAATTTCTTTATCTAAATTTTTGTATCAGCAGAGATGGCATGTTTTTGAAGTTTTCTATAGTTCGTTTAACAGTGTTTTGTGAGGGCTTCTGCTTCTGCGGATACCGAATAGCAAATATATCACATGTTCTTGAGTTAACCCTATTACATTCGCCATAAATAATAAATAGATTTAGGTAATCTTCATTCGAATAATTCAAACGAGCCGGCATGATTGATTACAATGACATTTCCGTGGCAATTGATTGTTTTCAACGCAACTGCGGGAGCCATGGCCAACTAAGAATAAGTAAACTCAAGAATACGAGATTTTCTGGAACTGAGACTTGTTAATTCGCTAATATTTCGAAAACTGTTGAGTGTAGGCATAGATAACCTTATTCAAAGTTAGCTTCATTTTCGATGCCGAATGGAATGAGACTAAAAATTTGGGGGGTTTCCATTTGAAAAAATGGACTTATAATAATTTTTTCAACCGGATCTATATCATTTTCTGGTGAACGCCCTGTATAACTCTGATAGAATTTATATCGAAATTCTACTGAACTGGGTCCTCTCCTATGAATAAATCGATACACAATCGAAAATAAATGATCATGTCCAGAAATAAAAAAAAATATTTTTCGGTCTGCAAACGCAATTTTCAACTTAAAATTTGAAATATTTCGAAAACGGTTAGACTTGGGTATAGGACATTATACATGAAACATGTTCAGAATCATGCGTAAAATCTAAAACCTTGATAATATACAGGGTGTCCCATATAAAATAACGAAGTTGGGGTCCACTTCCGGTACAACCGGAAGTGCCACAATCTTTAAAATATTTTAGTCGGATAGCACTTATCAACAATAGTGAACTCCCAAATTTTCAAATTCGGCCCACCTATGGTTTTCTATATATTGATCGATGCAGTTCCCGGAGGGACGCCCTGTATATAGTTGCTAACGCCTGTGAAGAATCTTCCAGTCAAGTCCCGATGACCGCACAGGTAAACGATCTTCCTTCGACCCCTCATATCAATTTGCGTTTACGAGCAACAGGACCGGCGGTAGAAGATTTCTTAACACTACTTACCAAGTAATATCATAAAACGGCTGAAGAAGCAAACGAATAGTGAAACACGCATAGCGATTTTATAAACTGTCTGAAAACAAATTACAAAGTGAAGTTTCATTCATTACATTATCTTCTTCAAAAATATTTGAGCGAAATCTAAAATCCAGATCACTCAAGAAGGGTGTAGTTGAATGCATTGTTAATATTTGAACTGAACCGCATTTTTTCAATCGCCTGATATCTTACAAGTTAATGATTCTCCTGTAGAACCAGCACCTGCTTATTTTCTTTGGGAAGTCATTGTATTAATTAGTATCCCTAAACAGATGTGACAGATAATGGCCAGCAAGATGCATATTTTCCTGGTGAAATTACCTCTATACTAGTACAACGTTGATGTATTCGTCAAAAACGCTAGACCTACGGCTCACTTGATAATTATATCCAGGGAAATTCACATTCATGAAATGTGTTTACAGATGGCGCCAAGTGGCAACTCTAGACATATGACATTATGAATTCTGACGAAATTTCTTTTAGCGAATTCTTTTGGAAGAACTCGTGCAGTCAATGAATAACTTTCTTTTCCAAACCCCTCTACATAATAAAGGATAAAGATACACAAGTTCTGTCAAAAATTGCTCGAGTTCTTACCTAAGATATATTTCTGATATAGATTATGAGAAGTTAATATCAAAATTCATAGACATTCTTACTCTTCGGTGCTAAAAGTTCTCAGATAATTTGATGACATTCTTCGAAATATCGGTATCGACGTGAGAGCTAGTGGAGTTGGACCACAGAGATGGAAAAATAGTACGTCAATATAGAGTGAGCATTATGGTATTTGATTCGAAATGAATTGGAACCTCCACAGTTCAGATCAACTTGAGTAATTTCAATTCATTAGGAAGAGTGCTGTAGTGCAGGCTATTATGGCGCTATACAAGAAGACCGTATTTGGAAATACTCTACCGAAAGAACTTTTATTTCATGATTTCAAATTTCTGTAATTGCATCCTTTTGTGCTTTTACTGAGTAACAACCATTGTCACTGATGCTAGAA
Source organism: Zygogramma bicolorata (assembly GCA_032362365.1). Lineage (NCBI taxonomy): Eukaryota > Metazoa > Arthropoda > Insecta > Coleoptera > Chrysomelidae > Zygogramma > Zygogramma bicolorata. The sequence goes on from JAVJAQ010000196.1 coordinate 120,824, forward strand.
CTTGAAATAACTATGTTGAACTGGGAAATTCTGAAAGCAATCAGCAAAAAACACAAATATAACTTATACCAAAGTAAACACTGAGCAAGATGAACTTTGTTTTCATCAGCGTCAGAATAATCCTGCGTTGACCAGTTGAATGTTTTGTACTAACCATCGAAACTTGATATAGATGAATAGAAGATTGATTATTTTATCCACAAATAATACAACAGCGTTTGATATCCGTTATTACAACACTAAACGGAAAAAAAGACTAATATTTAAAACAAGAATAAATTGGAATGCAAAGGTCAAAAGATGACAGAATTATATTCTTGCATCATCTACTGGAAATTGTAGTAAATTCCGTCGATATGGGCAAATTCCACTGTTTTCTATATTTCAGCCATTAAGAATATATATATATATATATATATATATATATATATATATATATATATATATATATATATATATATATATATATATATATATATATATATATATATATATATATTGTGATATCGTGGAGTTCCATCATTTGGATGGAGCCTCCCGGTATATTTCTTAGAATGTTTTTTTAGTTGGAAGTTTAAAAAAATATATGCTCAATAAAGTCAGTCAAGCTGGAATCACGAAGTAATTCATTTCAATGAAACCCTAAATTATTACAGTGGCGACGAGAATTCGGTTTAAATTAATATTATATAATAAATATAAGTAGTATTTCTGCGTACAAGTGCGATATTATCATGTCGGTTGGGAAGATCGACGAGTTTAAAGTGAATGAAAAGTGTTGGTCTACATACATAGCGCGTCTTGAACAGTATTTCAAGGCGAATAGTGTGAAAGAAGAAATCAAAACAGCTATTCTGATAACGGTCATTGGCGACGAAGCTTTCGAGTTAATGACTGATTTGTGCAACCCGGAAAAGCCGGAAAACAAGACCTATGCAGAGCTAGTGGAAAAGATGACAAATCATTTGGAACCGGTGCCATCAGAAATTGCGGAAAGGTATAAGTTCCGACAAAGAAAACAGGACTCTGGTGAGTGTATCGCTTCATTTTTCGCAAATCTCAACAAACTGTCAAAGACTTGTAATTTCGGCGCGGCCCTTGGAGAAAACATTAGAGATCAGTTGGTCTACGGTTTGAAAAGCGATGCTATTCGTCAGCGGTTATTTTCTGAAAAGGATTTAACTCATAAGAAGGCTTATGAGTTATCTATTAGCATGGAGGCAGCAGAAAAAAATGCAGGATTGGTGGAAGCAGTGTCATCAATAAATAAAATGAAATTGGAGGACAGTCGAAGTACTGCCTCCAGGCAGCAACAGCCATCTTTTTCCAGGAAGTCGGCCTGCCGTCATTGTGGTAAATCTAACCACGACGACAAACATTGTTTTTTCAAGAATGCGCAGTGTCATAGGTGCAGACGTACAGGCCACGTGAGCAGTTATTGTTGGAAAAACAATACAGGACAACAGAGAATTAAATATAATAAATATGTTGAAGTAGATTCAGATTCTGAAAAAAGTGATGTCGATGATCATTTTGAAGGTTTTTTCAATTCAAGAGAAATACACAATAAACCACTCAAATCAGATATGAATGTTAATGGTATTACCCTAAAAATGGAAATCGACACAGGTTCTCCAGTTTCCGCAATTTCTAAAATGACATATGATAATCATTTCAAAAAATTTACAATTTGTGCTGAAAATTTAAACCTTAAGTCTTATGTTGGCAACCACATTCAAGTTCTAGGTTCTATTTTGGTTGATGTTAATATTCGTGAGAGGGTATACAAAAACTTGAAATTGTTTATCATTGTCGGTGGGGGCCCTCCACTAATCGGTCGCGATTGGATAAAGAAACTGGAAATTTCACTTGATTCTTTTTTTCTCAATAATGTTTGTTCTAATGCAATCGTTTCCAGAACAGATTGGAAAAACTTCTTATTAGAACGATTTCCAGAAGTCTTCGATGGTGAACTGGGCTGTTTCACCGCAGGTAAGGTGAAATTATATCTGAAACAAGATGCTGTTCCGATTTTTCTGAAAGCAAGGTCATTGCCATTCGCTCTGAAAAACAAAGTGGACGAAGAATTGAGTCGCTTAGTTCAACAAGGTATTTTAAAACCGGTAAATTTCAGTGATTGGGCAACGCCAATTGTGCCTGTATTAAAAAAGGATGGAAATATGAGAATTTGTGGAGATTTTAAAGTTACCTTGAACCCTAAATTATACATTGATAAATACCCCTTGCCGAAAATTCAAGATTTGTTGGCCAATTTGAAAAACTGTAAATATTTCACAAAAATTGATTTATCTCAGGCGTATGCACAAATAGAGCTGGACGAAGAATCCCAGAATTTAGTCACCATTAATACACACAAGGGATTATTCCGTTATACAAGATTACCATATGGGGTAGCTTCCAGCCCTGGAATTTTCCAGAGAATAATCGAAAATATTTTTGCAGGAATGGATGGCGTAGCACTATTTTTAGATGATATTTTGATTTGCTCAAATGATGTAGAATCACATGCTCCCTTACTTGTCAGAGTGTTTGATAAATTGCGTGAAAATGGTTTGAAAATTCAAATATCGAAATGTAGCTTCTGTCAAACTAAAATTGAATATTTGGGTTTTGAAATAACTGGCCAAGGGGTACACACATCAAAAGATAAAATTTCAGCGATAACAAACGTAAAAATTCCTACTAATGTAACACAACTGAAAGCATTTTTAGGACTGGTAAATTATTACGCGAAATTTATTGAACATATTTCGACGAAACTAGCTCCCCTGTATGCACTCTTAAAAAAAATGTGCAATTCAATTGGACAAGAGAACAACAAAGAGCATTCGAGTTGATTAAGGCAGAATTAGTCTCTTCGAAAGTTCTTGTACATTATAATCCAGATTTGCCTCTGTATTTAGCTTGTGATGCAAGTGCCTACGGGGTGGGGGCAGTGCTATCTCACGAATTTCCTGACGGGTCGTCTCGTCCAATTGCATTCGCGTCTCGTTCGTTGAATGCCGCCGAAAAGGCATATAGCCAAATCGACAAAGAAGCTTTATCAATCATATTTGGCGTAAAAAAATTTCATCAATTTCTTTTCGGTAGACCTTTTACACTGATTACAGATCATAAGGCTTTAATTAGTATTTTTGGAGATAAAAAAGGCATACCAATTTTTGCAGCCAGCCGTTTACAACGATGGAGCACAATCCTGTCAACCTATCAATATAAAATAAAATTCGTGAAATCCGAGCAAAATGCACATGCAGATGGCCTTTCTAGACTCCCGAATAATATTGAAACCCACAATCCAGACGCCGGATTCAATCATATTTGGTACATCGAGGAAAACTTATCTATCAATCATAAAGAAGTTGCGCTAGAAACAAAACAGAACTCTGAATAAATTATATTTTTATTTGCTTCACGGATGGCCAGATAAAAATGAAGTCGACCAAGAATTGAAAGATTATGAAACTAAAAGCGATCAACTTCATTTAGAACAGGGTTGCATTTTATGGGGCTATCGAGTGATAATTCCAAAAAATTTACAAAATAAAATTCTGAAAGAGATTCATCTGAGTCATTTAGGAATCAATGAATCTAAATCTATGGCTAGATCATATGTATATTGGCCTAATATTGATTTAGAAATAGAAAATATGTGCAACAATTGCAAAATATGTAATGCGGTACGTAGTAATCCGCCTAAATCCACATTGAATCCATGGCCGTTAACAAAAAAGCCTTGGTGTCGTCTGCATTTGGATTTTTTGGGACCTATTTATGATAAAAGGTTTTCAATTCTGACAGACTCCTATAGTAAATGGCTGGAAGCCTTCGAAATGCACAGTAAAACAGCTGAAAGTACTATTGATAAATTGAGGATTTGTTTTTCACAATTCGGATTACCGGATACTATAGTGACCGATAACGGACCGCCTTTCACATCGACTACCTTCGAGCAGTACATGAAAATGAATGGAATACGTCATCTGTTCTCAGCTCCTTATCATCCGTCCAGTAATGGTGCAGCGGAAGGAGCAGTAAAAAATTTCAAACATGCTTTAAAAAAGGCGGTGTTAAGTAAGGAAAATATTAAACAATTCATTTATAGATTTTTATTTGATTATAGAAATACGGCACACACGACAACGGGGGTGAGTCCAGCTGAATTAATGTTTGGCCATAAATTAAAAGGTAGGCTCGATCTGTTGATGCCAAACCGTGAAAGTCACTTGGAAACCAAGGTTGAAAAACAAATGAAAGCTCATAGGGGCAAGAACCGAGAATTGAATGTGGGTGACAATATTCTATATAGGGATTACACTAACATCAGTAATCCTACGTGGACCGAAGGTGTTATAACAAGAAAAATTGGAAATACTTTGTTTGATGTTGTTTGATGGGGTAGGCAACATAAGAGACATACGGATCAAATAAGACGCTCTCGGCATTCCTTACACCCTACCGATGAACATATAGAAACTAGTGATATTGTAAATGATAATGTAATTGACAAAAATGATGATGTGAACTTAGATCATAAGGGTGATGTTGAAAACGATAGAAGTGGCGAGATAGAAGTTCAAAATGAAGAAAATGAGACTGTTGACGATACACCGAGGTATAATTTGCGTTCGCGTTCAAAGGAATGAAATTAATTATCGAAAAAAAAATATTCAATAGGTATAATGGAGTTTCATATTAGGAAACATTTTGGTTGTTGTGTTGTTTGTCCCATTAGGTTTTATTGAAAGCCAAACTGGGGATAGCGATTATTCATTAGGGATAGGCACGTTTGAATTTATACTCATGTGCAAATTTAGGGTGAAGGTGTGATATCGTGGAGTTCCATCATTTGGATGGAGCCTCCCGGTATATTTCTTAAAATGTTTTTTTAGTTGGAAGTTTAAAAAAATATATGCTCAATAAAGTCAGTCAAGCTGGAATCACGAAGTAATTCATTTCAATGAAACCCTAAATTATTACATATATATATATATATATATATATATATATATATATATATATATATATATATATATATTTTAATGCCTAGAAATGACTTGAAAACAGTGGAATTTGCCAGTTCTGTAATGTATCAAGTCAAGCAAACATGTCGACTTTGATTGCTGGCTAGTATTACCACAAATCTGTATTGATAGTCCCATGAACCGATATTCGTTTTTACATCTGTATAACCATATTCGGTACGATATGACACTATTGTACCATGAGTTGAATCAAATATTTTCTCAATACCGCAAATATAGCGTTAAAAATAATTAATGAAAATGCAACACCTTTCTAGGCAAAAGAAGAAACCGAGCACCTGATCGACCGCTTGGAATCAGAACGCCAAAACCACAACGAAACAACCGTCACTACGCTCTTCCAACCAAAAGTCCTCAAACCACTGATCATCATCAACGTCTTCAACGTGATGCAAATATTATCCGGCACTTACCTGATAGTCTTCTACGCCGTTGACATCCTGAACCACGTACAAGGCGGCGAAACTATGGACAACTTTCTCGCAGCAGTCCTGACTGCAGGTGTGCGTTTCATTTTCTCTTTGATGGCTAGTTTTCTGCTGGCCCTCGTAGGAAGAAGACCCCTCGCTTTGACGTCTGGGTTGGGAACGGCGATATCGGCCCTTTTCTTGGGGACGTTTCTGCATCAGAATTGCCAAGGGTTGAACTATATTCCTGCCCTTTTTGTGCTCATATACGTGGCCGCTAACACTTTGGGTTTCTTGACCTTGCCAGGAGTTCTTCTCGGAGAACTGTTTCCCGCCAAAGTTAGGGGTCTCGCTGGCGGGATAACGTTCATGCTGTTCAATTTTATGCTCTTCGCTGTGGCGAAAGCTTTCCCTTTCGTGAAAAACGCTGTGGGTATTTCGGGCGTTTTCTGGATTTTCGGGCTAACTTCGCTTATGGCCAGTTTCTTTCTGTTTTTGACGCTGCCCGAAACCAAATCGAGAAGTTTAAGCGAGATCGAGGATTATTTCCAACAGAAAGGGTTTTTGTGGGTGAGGAGGGATGACTGGGCGGAGAAAAAGGGGCGAAATAGGGAGACTGAAAAATTAGCTTTGTAGGTATAGAGTTAAGACTGTTGTGTATTTATTTAGATTGTAAGTATTTATGATGTGGGATGTTGAGTATTTGTATATTAAACTTTCATTGATGTGGAATATTTTATTTGATTCAAGGGTGTCTTTTCAGTCTTATCAATCGTTGTCAATTAATCTGTTTTGGTGAACAAATCGCACCAACAGAATTGTACAAAAATAACAGAAAAACATCCTCCGCACTGAAAGTGCGAAGCAATTTACTAATGGGGGTTCAAGAGAATCGATGAAACCCTCTGGATAGAAGTTTCAATCAGTGTCAAAGTGGTGGAATTTAGTTGCGGTCTTGGTCAAAGTGGCGCTACGATATTAATTCGAAATTTAGAATTACGATTGAAAATTATGAGTAAAATATTGATCAAGCACATCTCATGATAACCACTCAATGAAAAGTGAAAAAAACTAATCATGATATTGATGGCTCTCCAACCACTCACGATTTTGAATCTCAAACAACGACAATGTTCTAACCTTAATAAGGAGTAGTTGTCAAAGTGGTGCAAATTAGTAGGAGTTCTCACGAGGAAGGGGCTACGATTTAAATTTGAAATCCAAATGGACCTCGTATCGATCAATTGAAAAAATGTTGACGATTTGATGTGGAAATGACGATATTTTGTATTCTGACATACAAGTAAGTGATAAAGTATCTTGAATTGAATCCGTGAATATGAGGGTATGTAAAATGAAATGATGTTATCAGAGTTAACTTTTTCAGTGTAATCAACATTTCATTTGAAGATTCATTCATAATATTTTTTTTTCCAAATCAAGGAAAAGTTTGTTTTCAATCGAAATATGTATTCAATGAATTCAATAGCGCTTCGGCGCCCAAGACAATTAGCCGACTCTTGTTAGCACAAGGCTCTGCCTTCTGGAAGCACTCGAAAGATTGTTTGATAAATGAAAGTATGAAAAATATTAAGTAATCAGTTGTGTTTGCAGAAAATTAGTCGTTTCGAAACAAGTATTACGAAATAAAGGTATGTATACACGTGCACCTGATATATAACTGGAATTTATTGAATCATAATTTCAGAAAACAAAAAAAAACAACTTCAACAGCCGATTGCACCGACTTATTCTTATGGGAGCAATAAGCTAATTTGCCATTAAAGGTCACTGCGGCGATTACACCATAGTTTAAGAAATTATCATAAACTAATCAATAAACCCATGACCAACTTAAAGAGTCCTTTTGTTAATGGTCTCATAACAGAAAGTCGGTGCAATCGACTGTTAGCGATACTTTTCAAAAAAATCGTTGAAATTTGTGGAGAAGAGTTCGGCAGGGCGCAAATTCGAAAAGAAATCAATCTGATTTTTATCCTCTCGTATATCTTATCTTCTGTCATCATTTTTCATTTCATAGTGGACGTAACCTGAACTTTCCACGTATATTTTCACGAGAACATTTGCTCCGCTACTATTTTTGAAAAGTACGCCATCACACATGGCCTCCTATCGAACCGCAACTGCCAAAATCGAACCATCAATCTAAATTTTTGGCGCTGTCATTTACCGAAAACCATCCTCATAATCCAGCAAAGATGACTTGCAATAAACCAGTCAACAAGACCAACACGTGCATGAAAAGTATCTACGCTAGGAACATATTCGATTCCAGAGGAAATCCCACAGTTGAAGTTGATCTCATAACAGACTTGGGACTTTTCAGGGCGGCAGTGCCCTCAGGAGCTAGCACAGGTAGGAGATCAAGTTATTTCAGTTTCTTTCGGAAGATGATATTAGATAATGCCTTTTTATTATCAGGTCTTATGCCTACTATTTGTCCTATACAGAAACTAGTTTTGAGAAAGAGTTTGGACCATAAATTTAATATCGCACATCACCCAATTTTCGGATAAAATTCTGGGAAAAGTTTCAGAATCCTGGATTGCGTCCAATTTCTACAAAAATTTTGGAGAACGTTCAAAAAGGCTCAAGATGAATAAAAAAATAGAAAATTTGGTGCGGAAACCATGAAATAGTCATTTTTTCGAAAAGAAAATGTTTATAAGCACTCAATCCAGATTCCGAAATTCTACTCTGAACTGTTATTCTGTCAGTGTACATACCCGATTTTCCGATAGAACATTATTCACACACACCATTCTTTGAATTTATTAAGAAAATATGCCCATATATCCTCCAAGTGAAGATTTTTTATTTTAAGGTGGTGAGAAACAGACAAAGCAATATAGTTTATAGTTTGTACGGTCATTTTGACAGCTCTAGACTGTTTCGAATCTCAAACAACGTTGCCAAATTGAAAAATCAAGTACTTATATCTAATGTAGCCAAAACTACTAAACTCGCGTAAAACGTAATACTTTTATTAAATCTATCCCAACCAAACCTAACTCACTTTGCAAAAAACAAATGTTTTTATTAAATCGATCTCAACCAAACCTAACTAACCTGACTTAACCTAACACATTCATTGTGGACCTATCAACAAGAAGGATGGATTTTGCAAAAGTTGAATCATTCGGGTATTTTCGGAGACTGTGGGTAGAACGAAATGTGAGTGCAACGACATGCTCCCAACCAAACCTAACTAACCTGACCCAACCTAACAACCTAACACATTCATCGTGGACCTATCGACAAGAAGGATGAATTTTGTAAATGTTGAATCATTCGGGTATAGCGATATTCTAGATTGAAAATCAGTCGTATAATCCTTTTTTGATTAATAAGTACACGGCTACAAAAACTTCCTCGGAAAAACGTTTAAAATATTAAAAAAAAATTTCATGAAATCTAAACTAACCATAAAGAGGTAGATTCCATTGATTGGAATTTAGAACCAACACCACGAAAGATCAATAAATAAACTGTACGAAACATTAAAATATGAAATTGTTGAATATAATTCATAACCTGACAACGTCGCTCCAATTCAATCGAAGCCGAAATTAATACAGCTAGTTGTCATTTGTAATGAAATTTTAATTGGGAATCTGCAAAGAATGAACGTTATAAATGAACATTCGGGTGATATTCATTACCTCACATTCATTATCAACACTGCCTTTCGTAAAGCAGTTTTTCCAGAAGCCTGGAAGAAAGCAAAAATATCAGAGCCGTCTGAAATCAATCACCTACGACCAATTAGTATCCTTCCCATGCTTTCAAAAGTTATCGAGAAACTCATGAAAAATCAAATCACTCACTATGTTACCGACTATAGTCTAATACCAACCATCCAATCGGGCTTCAGAGAACATCACAGTACTACGAGCGCTCTGGCTAAAATAACCGATGATCTCATTAAAGCCACAGATGGAAAAAAGCTTAGTTGTTTGGTTTTATTGGATTATAGCAAGGCATTTGACACCATGGACTCAACAATCCTAAGTGACAAATTAAAGTACCACGGTTTCCATGAGAGTGCAGTGAGATTGATCAGGAGTTATCTCAGTAATAGATCTCAACGCATCATATATAATACAGAAACATCTCAGTATCGTTCCATCACTCATGGTGTACCACAAGGCTCGATAATGGGACCGCTATTGTTCAGTATATACATTTCTGACTTCCACAAAAGAGTAATCAACTGTAAGATGCATCATTATGCAGACGATACACAAGTATATTACTCTTTTTCGTGTCAAGACTTGGAGCGTGCTGAAAGTTTGATTAATGAAGACATTCAATCCCTCGTTCATATCTCCAATGCTCACAACCTCAAACTGAATGCAAAAAAATCTATCGTCATGCTATTTGGCTCAAAAGACAAAAGAATAACTGCTCAATCTCAGCTGGATATCAGAGTCAATAATGAGAGTATCCCAATTTCAACAGAGGCGATGAATCTGGGTCTGTGGTTGGATTCTGAACTCAGATTTGGCAAGCATGTTAACCATTTGATCAAATCATCTTATAATATTCTAAGACAGCTATATCCACATAGAACATCGCTGACTTCAGAGTTGAAATTGAATTTATGTGAGTCTCTTATCATTTCAAAAGTATCCTACTGTGACACAATATACGGTTCAGCACTAACGAAGTTTGACTCAGATCGGTTGCAAAAAGTTCAGAATTCATGTTTTAGGTTTTCTTTTGGCATAAGGAAATATAACAAAATTAGTCATAAAATTGCTGAAACTGGTAGACTGAAACTGCATAAATTGAGAAAACTACATCTCTTGACCACAACACATAAAGTCATAACTTCTGGAAAACCTATTTATCTTTCAGAAAAACTCTTGAATTTCAAAGATTTAAATAAATTCAACACCCGAAACCACAATCTCTTGGTGATTCCCAAGCACTCATCCTCTATTTTTAAACGATGTTTCACATATAATGCAACTGTCCTTTACAATGGGTTAGCAAGTGAATTCTATGACTATTCTCTCATCAATTTCAAGAAAAAGTTGAAAACTCATTTGCTATCAAATTGATTGTTAAGTTTAATCAGAAAATCGGCCTTCCTCTGGTATACTGTTGAATGTTTATGCTATAAACTCAATGAATATACATCACAATTTAAATAAATTTTGTATATCTTAGTTTACTATTAATTAATTGATAATTGTATTCATTTTCCCAGGTTAAGCGATAATAACGCTCTTAGAGCGATGCTTCACCCTTTTCATGTAACTCTGTTACTGTGAATAAAGACGTTATTATATTTCTTGCAGAAAAATATAGGTAGATATGTTTTCTTACAGAAAATGGTAAGTAAAGTGACAAATCAAAAGTGATTTTTTCGTTACAAAACCTAAAATTTCACCCTTTTTTCCTTTTGAAAAGGAACTTGCTGTGGTTTCCGCGCCAAATTTTTGTACTTTTCATTCATTTTCAGATATTCTGAAGCTCCCCTAACAATTTTATCGAAATCCGAGGCGATCCAGCATTCTGAAACTTTACCAATCCAACTGATATTTTTGGCGCTCTCCATTAGTTTCGGAGAAACTAATGGGTGAAAAATGAAATTCTCTAGTACACGTTTCTGCAGCAAAATAACACACGAAATGCATCCTTCTCTTTCATCAGCACAATGTATACATTCTTAATCATCCGTTTCACACATTTTTTCAATCGAAAGCACTACTTTTTCAACAAAAAATGCACCTTTTTTTCAACAAAAACAATAAATACATGGATAATTCGGCATATGACAGCTGAGGTGAACAGATATCGGCATAGGAATATAAGTCAATTGCCGGGATTTGTTGTTTTCCCGAATACTCAGAAAAGGCACCTTCTTTATGGAAAGTAGTGTTTTCAAATGTAAAAATGTTTAAAACGAATGATTAAGGTGTGTACGTGGTGCTGATGAAAAAGAAGGAGGCATTTCGAGTGTTATTTTGCCGCATAAACGTGTATTAGAAAATACCATTTTTCACCCAAAAATTGGCCTGTATCTCCGAAACTAATTGGAAGCACCGAAAATTTCTTTCGAATTTTTTGTTAGGGGGATCAAAATACGTAAGTTGCCGCGAACCGTTTTTTTTATCTTAATGTGCCCGATAAACGGAATTCAACCAATTTTTATACCAACTCAGGCATTAAACCAGGCAAGAGTGACAGATTTTTTGGATCAAATGTTTACCGTCTGCGTTTGGAATAGAAAATACTTGAATCTGGAACTAATCATAATCTGGAAAAAAAATTACGCGCTGCGTGGTACTTCATGGCAAACCCAGAATTTGTTCTTGATGGAACAAACTGTATACTTTCAAAGAATAAAAATCATAAATTTTCGTCATTCTCACGATAAGAATAGCTTCAGTTGTGAAAGGCGTACTGGAAAAAGTTGGTTTTCATTAAATTTTTTTGCAATACTTTCAGGAAATTTGTAAATCATCCTGTATCAATTGAAACAATATATCTTCATGATGTGACAAATGTAAAGCAGTCTCTAAAAAGGCTTCCATCCAAATTCTTGTTGAACTTAACAAACTCAAATTATGGGTTTCACATGACTTGATTAACATATAATTCTATATATCTTTACTGACTTCTTGTATAAACATATATCCTTTATCACTCCTGAATAATGTAGCTTTCTCTTAGTGAAACAATGTTCATGATCGGAGCACTATTTCAGAAGATTACCGCCTTCAAACAAAAAACAAAATAATTCGTGCAACTTTAACCCTGTTCTGGGGGTAGCAACCCCCCACAAATTTTTGAATGGGACAAGGGGTAAACTGGCTCGGAATTAAAAAAATGTTTTCATGACTTACACAACTATCTTTCTTCTTCAAATCCATCGATTAGTTACCAAGAAATCGCGTAATAAAGTTTCAAAGGTAAAGACCACTAAGTGCCTAAAAAAATTGAAATTAACGAATATATTGATGTAAATGATCTCCATTGACTTCCATACAATAAAACAATCTTGACTGAAAGCCATCTTTCACATTTCACCGAATATTTCCCTCATGTATAAAATGTCCCATAAGAGCAATGCAATTATCGAAAACTTACAGCAGTGATTGCATTGTATCAAGTCACCATAACAACACATTTGAAACCGTATCGCTAGACGTCAGTAAACAACACAAATAAATGTCAGATAGACTTCAAAAATAGAAAAACATTTCGCGTTTTGGTGAGTGCTCCATACAATCTATAGAGGAAAGTATAAATGAACAAAAAATAACATTTCCTTGAGAATTTCTTTATTCGTGAAATATTCCAATGAATTACATTCGTGCATAAAAATTACTAGATAATTTTGCATTCAAGCGTGATATCTTATACAAATTGCATTCGGTTATTTTCATATTTTGTAAAAGAGCCCTCGTCCTTCGGACTCGAGCACTTTCGCCAAAATATGAAAATAAACTTCCAATTTTTAGATATCACGCTTTCTTGCAAAATCATCGGTAATTTTTATGCACTCGTGCAAATATAACCGAATATTTCCCTCATATATAAAATGTCCCATAATAAGAGCATTGCAATAATCGAAAACTTACAGCGGTAATTGCATTGTATCAAGTCACCATAACAACACATTTGAAACCGTATCGCTAGACATCAGTAAACAACACAAATAAATGTCAGATAGACTTCAAAAAAAAAAACATTTCGCGTTTTGGCGAGTGCTCCATACAATCTATAGAGGAAAGTATAAATGAACAATAAATAACATATCCTTGAGAATTTCTTTATTCGTGAAATATTCCAATGAATTACATTCGTGCATAAAAATGACCGGATAATTTTGCATTCAAGCGTGATATTTTTATTTATTTATTTATTTCATTTTATTCCATTACATTTCAAATCATACAATAAATAATACAATATATTTGGTAGTACTTCATTGGTATAGCATGAACAATCAAACAGTATTTTTGTACTGGTATGAGATTGCTCATAAATCATCAAAACCTTTTTTTTTTCAATGTAATAAATAAACGAAAGAAAAAATATACAAATCAACGCAAAAAGAATATTTTATGAAGAAAAGGATAAGGGAAAGAATTGTCAAATAGATAAACATTGATTCAATTTGAAATTCTTTTGTGGAGAATGAATTTTTTCAATCGAAATTTGAATTGATTTATATTACTAATATTTTTTAAATCCTCGGGTAATTTATTGTACTTAGATAATGATTCATAAACAAATCTTTTTTGTCCAACTACAGAGCTAGCAGTATCAAGATGAAACAAGTTATGTTGCCTAGTATGATAGTTATGAATTTCTGAATTCCTGGTTAATATAAAATTTGACTTTATTAATTTATTAACAATGGAATGAGAAATTTTCAAACTATCCATCAAGAAATGTTCTTCCAAAGAAAATGTGCCCGTTATTGAATATAGTTCATTTGTTGGAGTATCATATGGGAGACGATGTAGTACTTTCAAAGATTTTCTATATAAAGCAGATATTTTATTGAAGTTGTTCTTTGAACATGAACCCCATATATTTATGAGATATTTGATCCGACTGAGAATATGCGAGTAAAGAAACATATTGGCTATTTTATAATTTAATTTGGGACATCTTCGTAATGCTCCAATAATAGGAGAAATTTTTTCAACGAGGGAGTCAATATGTTTATCCCATTTCAATCTATCATCAATCCAAATGCCAAGATACTTCATTTCAGTTTTTTGTTCAAGTCGTTCATTCTTTATTTTGATATTTAACTTAATATTTTGTTTATTTTTTTGTTGAGAAATCATGAATTTTGTCTTTTTGGGGTTAACAGAAAGGAGATTGGCGTAAAGCCAGTCCTCAATTTTCTTTAAGTCTTCATTGATAATATCTTCTAGAGCTATAGGGTTTTTATCAGCATACAAAAATACTGTATCATCTGCATATACGGTGTAATTACAAGATAAATTGATTTGTGAAATATTTTGTATATACAGTAGGTATAAAATTGGGCCTAAAACTGAACCTTGGGGAACTCCCTTATTAATGAGTAATCTTTCAGTTTCAATATTATTTGTACATGTACTTATTGTTCTATTGACTAAATAAGATTTTAAAAGATCATTTACAATTCCTCTCATCCCCATAAACTGAATGTTTTGGAGAAGTATGGTATGATCAACTGAATCAAATGCCTTTCTGAGGTCCATGAAGATAGCTACTACGTAATTGCCCTTATCAAGTTTTTCTTGAATAAAATCGACTACTTCCAGAACTGCCGTTTGTGTACCACTCTTTTCTTGAAAACCGAATTGATTTGGATCAAAGCTGTATTTTTCATTTATGAAATTAGTAATTCTCATTTTCAAAATTTTTTCGTAGATCTTTGAGAAAATACTTAATAAGGCTATTGGTCTATAATTTTCTGGATCTTGGGTATTTCCACTTTTATATATAGGTTTAATAGAGGCATGTTTTAGAATTTCGGGAAAAATACCTTTTGTAAATGAATCATTGATAACTTTTGTTAAAGGATGAGCCAAAATGTCTTTCAATTCAAAAATATCTCTAGTAACGAAACCATCGGAATCAGGGCATTTCTTTTTGAGAGAACTAATTATTTCAATAATTTCACTTTCATCAGTTGGAAAGAGAAGCATCGTTGAATCATTATGAAATGGGAATACATTCTTATTAGGTTTATTATAAAATGTTTTCAAATCATTTGTAATATTTTCACCAATTTCAGAAAAATATATATTCATTGCATCAGCAATTTCCAAGTCATTTGTCAGAATATTGCCATTCACTTGTAGTGAAACAATGTCCTTATTTGCAGTAGATTTAGATTGTTTTCTCATGCAGTAATTCAAAACATCCCACATTTTCTTTGGATTACCTTGTGATTCTTCAAATTGCTTATTAAAATATTGTGATTTAGCCCTCTTGATCATTGCATTTACTTTATTCCTTTGAATTTTATATTCTGAGTGGAGTTCATGATTGTTAATATTCTGTTTCATGAGCTCATATTTTCTATTTCTTATTTCAATTTCACGAATGATGGAACTGGTAATCCAATTATTATTTTCACGTGTTCTATAATATTTTTTAATAATGCACTGACTTTTGGCTTCTAAGACTAAATTCAATAAATCCTGAATTTCATTACATTCTGATCTTTTGAGACTATTTGAAATCAATTTTCGGAATTTACTATAATCAACTATAATAATTTCACGTTTTTGAACTTTTTTAGTACAGTTTTAGAATTTTGGATAGAGGTATATATTATTCGATGGTCAGTTATTGAAGTGTCTTCTAATTTCATATTGAAATTGAAATGATGACAATTGGTTAGTATATGGTCTAAAATGCTAAAAGAATCGTTTTGTTTCCTAGTATAACTATTTGGGTTTATATCATTCATTATTCTGAAACCATTACTATTAATTATTTGTTTGTAATAAATTACATCATTGTTATCTGTTAGTAGATTGATATTCATGTCTCCAACAAAAATAATTCTCTTATTTGACTCCATTACTTTATCTATATATTCAAAGAAATCAGTTATTTTTGAATTAGGAGGCCTATAAAGTGCTATGATATTCAGTTTGTTTTGAAGCTGTGATATTGATATTTCAACTGTATTATATTCTTTATTTATGTTTTTATGAATATTCATGAACTGCAAACCATTTTTTATATAAACTGAAACTCCACCCCCTTGTCTATCATCACGACAATGATGAATGCTTGTGAAGTTAGGAATATTAAAAAATTGAGTTTCTGTTGTTTTTATCCAAGTTTCTGTTAAAATCAATATATGAGTTTGTTTATATCTACTAAGAATAATTTCGATTTCATTAATTTTGTTTATCATACTTCTTATATTCAAATAGAGTATATGTAGATCATTGAGTTTTGTGGAATTACTAGAATTGATTCTATTCATAACTTGTTCTCTCCCGAACTGCTGCTATTTTTTTATGTAATATTGGACAATTATCATCTTTAGAAGTATGGTTGACATTAACTTTCAATTTGAATTTTTCATTTGCTATTTTGCAATTTATGCAACAAGGATTAGTATGATTATTGCATTGATTGGTATTATGATTTTCTGCACAGAAAGAACATGATATAGAATTTTTACAATTATTTGAGAAATGGCCATAACCATTACAGTTTGAACAAGATAAAATATTGAAATCTTCCTTGACTTTGAACTTATGCCATCCAAGGATTATTTCTCGGCTCACCAGCTTCTGATATGTCCTACCCTTGGTTTCAACATAAATGATGAAATTTTTTGGAATATTTCGATTGCCTGGTATATTTTATTTCTAGAAAATCCTCTTCGTCTATGTATCCAAATATTCGGCGTTCTTCTTTCAATTCTTCATTATTTTTAAAATTTTTAAATCCAATGAAAACCAACCTTGGTAATCTGAGTTTAGATGTTGTAATAATATAGTCATTTCCTATTTCCGTTTGCGTAATATTCTCTAACCTTGTTATTTCCTCTTTCGAATTGGATTTCAGTACAATTCCACCGTTTTTAATTTCTTGTATCCTTGTTATACAAGCCTTAGCTTTCACTGGATTAATTTTTGTCTGAATATCTTTTTTGGTCTTTTCAAATGTTTGTTGCGATTTCGGTTTGATAATTAGGGCTGGGAAATTCTTCGGTACCGCTTTTTGTTTTATATTTTCATTCTTTGTTATATCAGCATACGATATTTCTTCAGGAACTTTAGCTATGTTACAGCTTGTATCAAAATCTTTCAATTTACTTTTCAATGAATTCAATTCCATTATTATTTCTTGAGTATCGTTACGTTGATTGATCAAATCATTATATTCTTTAGATAAAAAATGTACCTGACTGGTAAGATTATTGATAATTGTATCATTCTTAGCAATTATTAGATCTTTTGCTCGTAAGAGATCCAATAACAGTTCGTTCTCCCTTTTCAAATGAACTATTGCTTCATATTCAGTTTCTGGATGGTTGAAAGTCTTTTTCTGTGAACTATCACCGTCATTGGAAAATATCAGACTTCCGGAACCATTTTCTTTGTCATAATTCACTTGAGTACGTTGAAAACCATTGTTGGAATCTTGATCTTCCTGTATAACTCCTGAACTATTTTGTGACATTTCGAAGTTATGTGTCAAAATTGATCATGATATTCTTCAGCATCAAAATGAACAGCCACATCAAATCGGAACTCTTCTTCAATAGTATACACGAACAATACTTTAAATATGGATAATATTGTGTTTTCTTGATTTTCCTACTGATATTAACTCAACTATCGATATATTTGAATCAGAGTGTTCAACAAATGTCAACTAAAAAATATGAAAATAAACTCTTGCAATTTTTAGATATCACGCTTTCTTGCAAACTTATCGGTAATTTTTATGCACTCGTGCAATTATAACCGATAATGTCAACAAAGCATCATTGCAGAATGTCGACGAATAACTTCTGAAAAATGTAAGAGATGGCTTTTAACCAAGATGGGAGTTAATGGAGGTCATTTTCAACAATACATTCGTTGGTTTCAAATTTTTGGGCTATCATTGATTTTCAAACTTTGATACTTCACGATGCATTAACTTAGTAAGTCGATCGAAAAAAAAAAGTTTTGTGAGTCATGAAAACCCTTCCAAATTCCAAGTCGGTTGAGCTATCGTCCCATTTAAAAATTTGTAAGGGGTTGCCACTCCCAGTAGAGGGTTAAAGTTGAACAAATTATTTTGCACATAAATGTGTCCCCCTCGATATTGATTTTAATTTATTTTTGGATTTTCTTCAAGACATTCATCATGCCGATCGTGAGGGGTGCAAATTTTCGTTGTGACACGCTGTATTTGCATGGTTCACTGTTCTAAAAACATGCAATTTTCCAATTTCAGGAATTCACGAAGCATTAGAACTCCGAGACGAAGTACCAGGAGAATACCACGGCAAAGGTGTCTCCAAAGCCATCGACAACGTCAACAACATCATCGCTCCCGAACTCCTGAAACAAGATTTCGACGTCACCGAACAGGAAAAAGTCGACGAGTTCATGCTGAAACTGGACGGAACCGAAAACAAAAGCAAGCTCGGTGCTAACGCCATCTTGGGGGTGTCTTTGGCCGTCTGCAAGGCGGGCGCTGCCAAAAGGGGGTTGCCGTTGTACAGACACATCGCTGATTTGGCGGGGAACAAAAATATTATTCTTCCTGTACCTGCTTTCAATGTTATCAATGGAGGGTCACATGCTGGAAATAAGTTGGCTATGCAGGTATGGAATCGAAGATTGATGCTAAGTCATTTTACCCCCTAAAAAAATTGCAGAATAAAACAATAACATATATTTTCTAATTTCTGGGAGATATATATCCTCTTTTTCAGAATGCTATTTATATTTGTTCAGTTTTTTATTCAACTTCCAAAAACTCGAAGGAGATGAAAATCGAAATTCTCTACAAAAAACATTTGAAGAAATATAATTTATTAAATTCGATTCAAAGAATAAAAGCCCATATTTCTAATTCAATTATTTTTTAATACAACATGTTAGGTTATTGAATTAATTAATAAGTCCTCATATATGAACATAGCTAACGCCCCATCCGATCCAATAATTCTCAATAACAATTCTATCAAATATACAGAAACAACTAGATTCTCAGATTTATATTTTGACGGAAAATTATCGTAGAATAAGTACATTGAGAAAATTCGAAAAAATGTATCTCCTCTAATTTAAATTCTTTTCAAAATAAGACACTACTTTTCTCTGAGAATTTTGAAAAATATTTGTTTTAGTCTTATTTATTCACAACTACATTATCTCATTTCTGTCTGGGGTACAGCAAGTAAATAAATAATGAAACCTCTCAAAACTTCACAGAACAAAACAATCAAGTGTATTAACAAATTACTAAAAATCAATGTATCATAGTGGTGTCATGATATTTTATTCAGCTAATAACTATTTAAAAAAAAACATTTTCTCACACTTTTTTTTTTCTTCGCTCAATTGACCTGTGCCTTAAGCAAATTCATTTTTGACTGCTCTTTAGTATGTTCGTTTATACTGTAACCGAACGTACCCCTGTCTTATATGTACGGTTAAAACACTGCCACTTTGAATCGTCATGCTTATCTGCTTCTTGGTCCCGATGTCGGCTTCCCGCAGGAAACTGGCACCCAGCCTGGTATCAGAGAGAAACCCCATCGTACCACCTTAAGAAGCTAGAAGGGTTATTTCCATCAATTCAAGACCTAGTTTTCCCACGTTGTGTTTTTTCATGAGTTTGTTTCAAATACAAAGTTCTGTCAGCTGTAGAGAAATGAAATGCAAAAAATTGATCAACTGATTCATTGACTTCCTTGAAACAAACAAATAATGTATGTGAGCTAGAAACTTCTGATATTACATTTACTGTAATCTCATTTTTAAATAAGAAAGTCCATCTGATTTGGAAGAGCAAATACCTATCTTGGGAATATATTCATTGTAGAAATAATTGATAATGAAGATCTTCGAAATGTAAAAGTTTGAGTAATTATCAAAGTTCGGTGAAAGATGTTTTGTCGCTAATTGTGTAAATGGGCCAGGTTTGTCTCAGTGAGATTCATCTTTGGTTGCCATATCTTACGGACCTGTGCTTCCTTGATCCAATTCTAATGGTGTTTCATCCAATCTTGTCGGGGACTCCATCCTCACAAAGCCTGGTACCGGGGAAGAATTCAGGTCCAATGGAAGAGTTGTTGCCTGGTTGAAGATCTAAGACGAACTGCCTTTCCCTGGAAATCGGTTTGGTATTTATAGGAGAATTGTTGTTTCCACAGATACCGTCTTTTCCCATAGAATTCGATGTCTTTTGCCGAAAAATCCAATCTAGCTTCTAACTCACGCGAACCAAGGATCTGAAACTCATGCAATATGTTCTGAGGTAACCGGTCTTTCAGCATGACCAGCCCGGAAAAACGAGTGATGCCCCATTTTCTCACAAAACATCCCGAAAGTTAAAATTGTTTGGGTTGTTGACAGCTGACGCTACAGGACATGTGTTCGGAAAAGGCCCCTGGGTGCTCTTGTGGGCCTCGAAGAGTGACTGATTATGGTGTCAGTTTTGTGAGAAAATAATCTGCTACAACTCCCACAGAGAAATTTGTATGTTGAGTGTTGTTGAATATAAGGGATGTATATTATGTCCTCTGGTTGTTCCATTACCTGAATTCTATTCTTTCGTTGATAGGATTCTCACCACTAAGAAGGGAAATGTGCAGGTTCTCCTTTTCTGTTCAGGTATGCTTATTGTAGAGCCTTGTATACTTACCTATTAACTTATTGAATTCAGATTGAATCCTAGAATTTATAAAAAACAAACAACACACCGGTGCATACTATCTCAATACGTATTTCTGTTTATTTTTCTACTTCAAATACTTCTTATCATGATTTTGTGCTTATACTTATTCCCTACTTGCAAACATGTAATGTTTCTTGGGATAATAATCAACTTACTTATTGTTTGAAGTTGAACTGAGATACATTTTTTTGTATCCGTCCTATTTTAAACCGTTCATTACCTATTTGACAGTTGTTAGGAATGGCTCATTTAAAATACATGTCTATTCTGAATTAATGGCGGCCGTTGTAGGATTTTTTTTTATGATCGGATATGTAAAATTTTACCTGATAAATTCAAACTCATGAATACATTCATTTGCCCAAAAACCAATTTTTGATTCAAATCCTTTGTAAAATTGAATTAAAAATTATATTTAATAAAAAATATGTATAACACTCTGTGAATTGGTACTGTATCTAGTTATATCCATGAAGCAAGCAATTGTTTCACCTACTTGCTGTCATTCAATAACTCGTTGATCATTGGAAATGAGGGATAACAAAAAAATTTGTGCCACACCAGCAAAAATCACCGCACAGCAAAAGTACAGTGCGCAACTCAAGGATAAGGCTAATTACGTACACTCGAGAATTACCGCACTCGGCCAAAGCATCGTGCTCACAATTTTCGCTTGTTCGTAATAGGATACTTATCCTCCTCGTTACGTAATATACTCTTATTGAAAAAAGTATTGAGGATTTGTAATATTCACCAATAGATGTCCTTTCCAGGAGTTCATGATTCTTCCAACTGGTGCCAACTCCTTCACGGAAGCTATGAGGATGGGAAGCGAGACCTACCACCACCTGAAAAAAGTAATCAAGGACAAATTCGGATTGGACGCCACGGCGGTCGGGGATGAGGGTGGTTTTGCCCCGAACATCCAGAGCAGCAAGGACGCTCTGACTTTAATAAAGGACGCCATCGCTAAAGCGGGCTACACCGGGAAAATTGAGATTGGCATGGACGTCGCCGCTTCAGAGTTCTATAAAAACGGTATGTTGCGTGTAATTATCATTTTCGGTATAGATACAAGGGTACCCAAGTAGCACAAGCATATCAGGCCAATATCGGTTCATTAGTACGGGAATATTAACCTTATATTGTGAACATCATATCGTCCATAAAAAAATATGAACATTCGGCGATATCGATAAAATATTCGAAAAAAAGGTAGCGATGTTCCGTATTTTTCTGGGTTTGTAATCTACCACAATCACACAGTAGAATGGAACGACCCTAAAATTATGATGAAAGAGAGCAATGGCAGGAAACGAAAATTAAAGGAATCTGCTTTCATCATGCTGTCTATGAGTTCGCTTGATATGGATCGCGGATGGCTGCCCCTCCTACAGGACAAAACATTATGTCAGATATGAAATATTTGACAAATGTGACAGCTTGAACAGGAATTTGCGTACAAGTTCTGAGAACAGAAACGGATTTAGTTTCGGAAACGTTAACGATAAGTATTTTCATATATATATATATATATATATATATATATATATATATATATATATATATATATATGTTAGCATGAAGATTCTCACGGACGAAGTATGATGAGTTGTTTTTTCGGGTTTCATTCCGTGTTCTGTGGTTTTGATCCCCTGAAGGATAATTGTCACAACGTTTCGGCAAAGTCTCATTTGCCATCTTCTAGGTGATGATTGAGTTTCGTCCTCCGAACTCGACTAATTCATTGATTGTTCATTGATGGTATCTTTGACCTGGGCCCCTCCCACTTTCTTCGTTGGTCCGACTGCATTTTTCATTCATTTTTCAGGTCAAAGATACCATCAATGAACACCCCTATATATTGAGAAGTAGAACTCGAAATAATTAGTCGAGTTCGGAGGACGAAACTCAATCATCACCTAGAAGATGGCAAATGAGACTTTGCCGAAACGTTGTGACAATTATCCTTCAGGGGATCAAAACCACAGAACACGGAATGAAACCCGAAAAAACATCTCATCATACTTCGTCCGTGAGAATCTTCATGCTAACATATATATATATATATATATATATATATATATATATATATATATATATATATATATATTGGTTGAGTGGAAGAGCAAAATCTCGTTCCTAGAACAAGCATTTTGAACTCTGCCATTGAATAGGTGCTACTCTTGGATGTGTTCATTATCGCTATGTAACTGCTACCTATTCAATAAAAGCAATATTATTATTATTATTATTATATATATGTAGTGAATCTTTTGGGGTTGCAGTCATATATATATCATATATATCATATATATATATATATATATATATATATATATTATATATATATATCATATATATATATATATATATATATATATATTCGGTGATATACGGAACGGCTGTCAGATGAATGTGATGTTGTCGTGACACTGTCTCCAGAGTATGCATTCAAAATAAAAGGACTTGGCGAATTCATTTTCATAATATTACCAGAGGGATAACATAACAATGGACTCAGGCCCACTTGTATAGGTTCAGTTTGAACCACAAGTGTAAGTTAAACCTTGGTTTAATGAATAAAGTTCGTTGTAAAGGTGTTTGTAACTGTCGGAATTTAACTGTCAACTGATAGATGAAGGTCAGTTAAACTATACAAGGTTCGGTTGAACACGTGAGCGGATTGAATACTATTTCAACTATTTGTTTTGTGTTTTTCCTATAACTATAACCGATAAATATTTGACTTGTTGTCCAGTTATTTTTATGTTCTCAAAATGGACGAATTTGAAATATTTGAAAATGTCCTTATATATTTTTACCAGCCGTAAAAGCTCCACTCCCTGCTTGGAAAAAATGGATGATCTTCTGTTGCTGTTGCCCCCCCATTCCATTTACAGGTACTTTAATAAACTAGTTTCAATTGACTTGTCAATACTCCTTCGAAACCGTAAACTAATATTGATGTACCAATGTGATTTGAAGTTAGCTACGAAGTCTTCAACTGGAAGATATACTGGTTTGAACAGATAAAATGATAAATATCTCTTATTTATCATTTTATCTGTTCAAACCAAACCAAAGGTTGAATATTAGTTTCAACTAAACTATAAACGTGACCTATACAATTGGCCCTTAGCAAACTTTCCCTTAAGTAGCAGTAAACAGCTTGGAGTTGGTTATTTTTGTCTTGTGACATGGAAAATTCCTCTGTTAGAGAATTATTCCTCAGTTCTTCAGATACCCTCATTCCACAACGAATGAACAAAAATGTACGTGAATCACTAAAAAGAAAACTGTCACCTGTCATGATTACTCAACTCACCAACGATTTCTTATCGGTTTAACTTATTCTTGGGAAAAACGATGACTTTTCGCACATTTTTTGTAAAAACATGTACTTCTAACCCATTATTCTAGTGAAATACTACTCATAAAAAATAAATTCATAATTTATGAATCAAAAATGTCAGATCGACGACGTTAAAGTCAATTGACATCATCATAAAAGACAGTACCTTCACTTCCAGTCTGAATAAAATCAGCGTCATCAACGCCTTCAGTGTAGTTGTAGTTGACCCTACGCTTCCAAACTTTGAGCAGGAAGCGAGCTGATACATTCTGAATGTATTTTCCTATTCTCTGTTTTCAGGTTTGTACGATTTGGATTTCAAGAATCCGAAGTCTGATAAAAAAAACTGGATCAAATCTGACAAACTTGCCGAAATGTATGCAGGCTTCATCAAAGATTTTCCGATTGTCTCTATCGAAGATCCTTTCGAACAGGACGATTGGGACGCTTGGACTAAAATGGCGGAGAAAGAAACCATCCAAATCGTGGGAGACGACTTGACAGTCACGAATCCAAAACGGATACAGACTGCCATCGATAAAAAAGCCTGCAACTGCTTGCTCTTGAAGGTCAATCAAATCGGTCAGTATTTCGGGGACATCGGTATTTTAGCTTCTTGCTTTCTGAATTGAAAATAGTTCAAATGACTTTAAACCTTGGAGTTGAAACCAATAATACCTATGAAAGTTTGGAGTGAAATTGGCGCAAGCCAAACTCAAAACACTCATCCCGAACAAGAATCCAGAACTACATCTGTTAATTTACAGTTCACTTCTATTATAATTTATTCTCTATTCATCCGTCAATTTTCATTCTCGCCCACAATGCAGCACATTTTCTATTTATAACGCAATTACTATCACTGCTCCCAACTAATAACTATTATTCATGAAGGGAAACAATTTTATTCAGATTATTTTTTTCACTTGTCAAATTGTGACGTTTTTGGCATTTCATCCAATAGTAGCGGGTTATTCTATGGTTATTCTAGCCAATCATTGGGTATTATACCGATAAAACTGCCTGGTCCTTTCGATTGTTTCGATAAAACGTTGTTTACCTTTGAACTGTCAAAACTATAAGGTTTACCGCGTCGATTGTATTGATAGTCATTCACTTTTCACTTTTTCAGCATCATAATAACATAACACATTTCAATGAACACTCAAACACGTAAATAGCTCATAACCCCAACTTTATGACAGATATAGCAAACGACCGATTCAAATATTTAAGGTTTCCTTAACTCAAATGAAGATGGCGTACAATAAGTTTTTACTAAATACAATTCATTTTTTGTTGTATGAGAAGAAACCGTTGTATGAAGATTTTGATACAATGACATAACGAATGATTTTATGTTCCTTCTGGCGCGATTTTCATTTCATAAGAAATTTTCAATTATCAACCTTGTACAATGAGAGGTGTGACGCCATCTCTTGGTATCGTCGGCAAGCATTATCATATTCAATGCGTAAGCATCATATCTCTTCTGGATCATAGAGGGCACAAATACATCGTTGTTTGACATTTCAAATTTGTAAAATTTTCACCTATTCTCCGTTCCTTCTTATGTAAATGAAATACTGATCAATTAAATTGTTCTTCCTTCTATTTGTTCAAAAAATAATCTCTTCAAATACAACTCGTTCTTCAACTTTAATAAGATAAATTCTCATTTTCGAAACACACAAACTTTTTTATTTTGAGGCAAAAGCATTCAAACAAACCGAATTAGATAAAATCACTCGTCCTACGGACTCGTGATTTTATCAATCGGTTTGTTTTCATATTTTTGCCAAATAAAAAAGTTTTTGTGGAAAATGAAAATTTATCGATTAAATTTGAAGGACTCGTGGTATTACCTTTTATAAACAGTTTATTTTGAAGATGATTCAACTTTCGTTATCGACCAAATATCCTAAATATCGAATTAAAATAGTTATAAAATTATAATTCGTTAATTTTGGAAACCTCTTTTTCGATTTTCCCTTCACCTCTATTCATTCTACAGGATCTGTAACAGAATCGATAAAAGCTCATATGCTAGCAAAATCTAATGGTTGGGGCACCATGGTATCCCACAGATCGGGAGAAACAGAAGACACCTTCATTGCTGATCTGGTAGTGGGACTTTCTACAGGGCAAATCAAGACTGGGGCACCTTGTAGGTCAGAGCGGTTGGCTAAATATAACCAAATATTGAGAATCGAAGAGGAACTTTGCACCAGTGCTAAATATGCGGGCAAAACTTTCCGCAAACCATAGTTAAAATTTATACTATCCGTGTCCAGTTTGATATATTATACAACTTTATTATCATTTGTAAAAATTCATAAATATATAATTCATTTACATTCGAATGCATTATTTGGTATGCCTTCAACTTTGGAACACCGCTGATCCCTGCTGTGGTTCCTTTGATTCAATCAATCAATCAAAATATGCTTTATGGTCAGAAGATTTACATCTCATTGACAAAGTCTGAGAAAGATTTGGTCATTACAAAAACATATAACTTACTCAGTAAAAGATATACAATAAAATATAATAAAATAAAAATAATAATAGAATTTTTAAGTCATAAGGACAACAAAGATAAAAACGGGTATAAAGTTTTATTTAGTTGAAGCTTTTATTGAAGTATTCATCGATTTCATAGAAAGCAAGGAGATGAAAGTTAAGGCATTGAAATCATTTTCAAAACATGAATGATCCATGACAGTGAGGAAAAATTTCACTTCTGGTTCTGGATTGATTGCCATCTTTCGGTATTTTGCATAACTAATCAAGAAAATGTGTTATTCAGGAAAAGACGTCCGTAAGAAAAACCAAAGAAAAGACATGACTTGGAAACGGCATCGATAGTGTCATCTACCCGCAGTATCCAACCCTTCAGATGATATTTCAATATAATTGACTATCTCTGTAAACAATAGTCAAACTGACGTACATGAATCGCAATATTAATTTTTTCCTTCGGAGAAGGAAACTTTGTCGTGCGTTGTCAAGTGATTGAAAATATCGACATTTTGGAGTAGATGGCGCCACAAAAACGTTTAAAATCTTTTTCAAACAGACATCGACTAACTATACTATTCCTCTATGAACAATGCCGCGACTAAATGCGCCGTACGGAAGCAAAGACCGAGAAAACCTAGAGAGGAACAGAGAGAATGGTCTAAGACATATGGTACTGATGAAATTTTTACTGCTCTATCTGAATATATATTGCCATCTTTTGAAATCTTTCAAGGGCGACGTTGAAAATATGCTACTAAAGCAATTATTTCTGTATTTTCCATCGCATTAAAAAACGCACTTTTAATTTTTTTCAGATGCTATTATCAACCATTTATTTTTATTGTTTCAGAGCTATCGCTATCAATAATGTTGACTTGTTTTCCATCTGTTGAGCAATGGAAACAGTATTGAGACTGTCGACTACTCTCGACCAAGATGCATATAACCCTGGTGCGTTGACTTATACCTGAAAAATCGTAGTCATAAACTCTCGATATCCGGCATTCTTGATTCTGAAGAAATATAATAGACCGGGAGGTCATGACAGGTGACGTTCCACAATTTTTTCGTGCATGCCTTTTTGATAACCAACCCTAAAATATCAAAGATAGTCGGGGATTCAGCCCCCCCGCGCGTCCCCTTCATAAGGAAAAACGCTTTTCTTTCTGTAGCGAATTTTCGTGTTTTTTCGTGATATTTTACTGCATGCCATTGTAACATACAGAAGTTCAAACTAATTGAAGCTCTCAGTAAAAATACACTATGGAAAAATTGGCATGCACCCCTCGCAGGACCAACGGTGAAAAAATTCCGGAAAATTCTGTAAAATTTTAACATCGATTTTCCGTGACTCCAAACAGCATGCCATTGAAAAAATACTTAATTCGTACCATTAATAAATGCACAACAGGCTGTTGCAAAATAGAGGCATGCATGACGAAAGTTGCAAAAAACACAGCAAATTTAGGTGACTTGTTTTTGCATACCGTTTTGAATTTCATGAATACACCATATTTCAAGTCATGAATGTAAATGGCATGCATGTAGCTACAGCCCAATACACAAAAATTGTGAAAAAATTGAATAAACATAAATTTTTGAATTGAAAAAAAAAAATTTGAAAATGCCGTGATTTTTTTTTTGCATGCCGCTATGTATTTTGTTAGTAGATACTTTTTTGAAATTCAAATAGCATGCATGTAGTTTTATGACAATTAGTTAAATAAACAAAAAAATCGTCCGATTTGATAATTTTATTTTTTTCAAAATTTTTTATAAAAAGGTAGAAAATCTTTGTCAGCATCATTATTTTATACATGGAGTATTATTAATTATTATCATCATCAATCGCTTCATCATCAACATCATCGACATTATAATGATCATTATCATCATCATCGCGGCCATCTACAGACTCTTCTTCTGTTGTATAGCCAATATCGGATTGGCAATCGCTGTCATCGTCATCATTTGATTCTTCATCCTCTTCATCATCGAAGTTCGAATACATCGATATGACTTCCTCGTCATTAGCGCTGTTTTCTTTCGGGGTTATGAAAATTTTAAAAAAACATGTTTTTCAGTTATCATTTTGATTTCATGTATTCGTTAAACATAGGTAGAAGACAACTGATCGTACAGTAATTAAATTTGTAGTAGAATAAGTATCTCGAATGTGAAAAAATAAAAGCATGAATAGAAAAAAATTAGTACCTTCAATAATTTCCTGTACATTAGGAGGAACGTCATCACCCCCGAACCACCGGAAGGAATAGCTGTCATTTTCCAGTTTCAAACCGAATTCCTCTACATTCAAAGAATCATTGGGCACTGAAGAAGAAGAATTTTTCCACATGTGTCCAATAGACGCTGCTCGTAAAAGTTGTTGTTGGAATTCACGTATACAAGGAGGTAGCATTCAAGCATCGGAATTTATTAAATTTTGCCTATTTGGGTTAATATTTCCATCTCTTACTTAACGCTTAGCCGATGTAGCTGAGGCGTGAGTGCAAGTGAGCCAAGAATGCTTTCAGCCGACACCCTCCTACCGCACCACACGCTGCCAAAGCCCAGATAAATATAAAATTTCGACCTGACATATCATGCCGACCGGTAGCGAACTTGTTGTTTACTTCTATACGGTGGTATAGGCAACGGCGTAGCGTCAATCATAGGGTAGTAGTACCATCGTCCATAGATATTCTAATAAGTCCGCTCACTCTCAGCAGCGACCCAAATCATCACCGTCCGTCCTCGCGCGTCCCTTGCCTGGCCGGTCGGTCGTCAGTGCCCGTCTGACGGGAGAGCCAGTTTAACAGAGTGTCTCCGATTGAACAGTTCGCATCGTTGCGGCCAGTTATACATAGTGCGTGAAATAAACATTCTATTGGAACTTTTATTCTTGTAGTTATTTGAACATTTTTTAAAGAGGAAAGAAAGTTACGGATTCTCTGGAATTTATTTTTGGTTGGAGGCTTACTATCTCCTCCGTTTTAAATTTATGGAAAAAATGAAAATTGAAAATTATAAATTATAATTTTATTGACGCGTGACTCTCTCTCTCTCTCTCTCTCTCTCTATATATATATATATATATATATATATATATATATATATATATATATATATATATATATATATATATATATATATATATATATATTATATAAACAAAATATATATTTCAGTATCAAAAACTGGGAATTTTTATTTTTATGTAAATGTCCTTCAATTTTTATTTTAAGGAGGTTCGATACTTACAGACATATGCACAGAACTGAATGAAACTTGATATACAAGTTACCCAATGAATATAGATTAATGTACGTTTTTTTTTACATTTCTTACCGAATGATTTTTTGAGTAGATGATTGTTGGAATCCGGTATTTTAACATGGGCTCTTATGGAAGAAGCCCAATTTCTCATACATTTTTCTTGACTGCAGATTGAAAAATGCAGGGAACAAAATGAATTTAGCATGAGTGGATAGCCCAACAATCAACGATCATTTTCCACCTAATTTGATTTTACTTCACCGATCATTTTAAAGTATAATTAATGAAATTATGAGAAAAGTGTAGGTGATTCGAAAGTGTTGGCAACAGCGCTACGCTCAAACCGAACAGCTGCTCGGCGGTGCGAATAACCAGGGCCGGCGCTAGGGGTCAGGTAGGTGAGTCGGTCGCCGCAGGGGCGACATTTTAAGCCCAAAGCAAAAGAGAAGAGGAAAATGGAGAAACGTCAATATGTAAAATATATCATTATACTTCATAATATGATGGTGGGAATAATAATGATGATTCGGGACATCCGAAATGTTTTTCAGTTTTTATTGAATTAAAAAGCGAGCCGCCTCTATTAGAACATTATTTCTTTCATTATCGGTCAGGCGCTGGACCTATTGCAGCTACACCCTGCACCTGTTTCATTGCATCACTGCCGATTTTTTGTTATCATCAAACATTACGTTCGAGTTCAAGATGCGCTGTAGTCTTTCAAAATTCAGAAACCACACATAGAGCACAAAGAGTTTGGGTTGATCCAAATGCGCAATTGCCTTTACAATAGGATTATGGCAAATATTCAATGGAGATCCACTACTTCCAGAGAAAATACCCCGACGGTCACTCAATTACAACTGATGAATATTCAGAATATCTGTTTCTAAGAAGTTTCTACAGACCTCAATTTGCAAATGCTTTGACCTTGACATTTGAGACAGAGAAATTACCTGTATACTGGTTTTGGGGTCTTTGACCATCGACAGTACAGGGTAGATTCTCACAGTCGAAGATAATCGTCTGTGTTCTACCGAAAATAATAATAAAACCAATGAGAGAAAATGGGCACGCAATGGGTGAAGCTTATTACACAGTGCCATCTTATAACCAGATGCACACTCATTGTGTATTTCAATAGCCTTCGGGTATCATCTCGGAAAGTAGTTGTTTTCTGTTGAATATTTGCTGATTTGTCATAACCATATTTTATCGTTGTTCTTTCGGAATTCTTTCTGTTTATTTTGTGTTTTCAAGGTCAACAACCATTTATTTTTTGTCAATCATTTTGTTTTTCGTAACGCAATGCTAATTTTTCTTCTGCGAATAACATAACCTTTCTGTGAGTTCCCTTCTGACTTGAGACGCAGCGTTGTAATAGAAATTGTCGACATCAATCCACATTAATGAGATGTGAATATTTTTTAGAAAGAAGAACATGTAATTAAATCAAGTGATAGGGTCAAACTTTTTATCGATTTATACTTCGTGATGGATTTTTGTATTCTTCTCCACTTTTCACTGTTGTCACTTTCAGGCATTTTTGTCAGCGTATGTAGAAAATAGATGCTAGACCATGATGAGTTTCTCCTTCGATAATTTATAATAATACAAATTTTTTGCAATGCAGGCATTGCATTTGCTGGACCATGTATTTCAGCGAGACAATCCT
Source organism: Zygogramma bicolorata (assembly GCA_032362365.1). Taxonomy (NCBI): domain Eukaryota; kingdom Metazoa; phylum Arthropoda; class Insecta; order Coleoptera; family Chrysomelidae; genus Zygogramma; species Zygogramma bicolorata. The sequence continues at coordinate 152,537 of JAVJAQ010000196.1, forward strand.
GTTATCTCTTACATTTGACATGGGAACATCTGTGATTTTTCTACATCTACTTTTACCATTCATGACACGTTGTTGCATTGCACGGTCCACTTTTTCTTCAACAAATTTGCCTTTCCAGCGAAAACTATTTTTAGTATTCTCAGACATATTCATTTACTACGCGATACGCGAAAAATCGTTTTTGGATTGTAACACTGACGCTACTAAAAAGCCGCATCTGCTCTCAGACCGGGCGCAGGACAGCGTTGCCAGATATTTTCTCGCCAGCTCGCGCTCTGTTACTCTGTCCTTCTTTTTCACCCCCCACCAAGTCTCGACTATCGAACCTCCTTAATAAACAAGAGAACCAGAAATTTATGTGAGTCCAACCGTTTCCTACAGTTTTCAATTTTTGTTTGTCTCTTTTTACATTTTCACTGTCAATTGAATTGTACCAAACTAATGTACTCAATCTTGACCTCTCATTCGCAGAAGTGATTCTAGTCGCAAATTTCAATAATTTTTTACCTTGTGTGTATTTATATCTGATTTACTGTAACTTTGTAGTACCTTGACGATGACTTTATACAAGTAGAAACGTCGGCAAAGAAATAATAGTAGTTTCAGTTATTCGACCTAACTCCAAAAAAAAAAAATTTCGTTGCTTCATACTCATACTTTGCAGCGGTATTTTTTTCAAAGTGGCAGCGCGTCTCGTTCAGTGAATTCTATAGTATAGGAAAATATATATATTTTTTTTCAACATTTCGACGGAGGTCCAGATGAAAAGTTCCGTTGATTTGTACTCACTTTTCGATGCTCTTTTCAGCGGTATTTCTTTCAAAGTGGCAGCGCGTCTCGTTTAGAGAATTTCATAGTATAGGAAAATATTTTTTTTTTCAACATCCCGACGGGGGTCCAGAAAAAAAATTTTGTGGCTCCAACTTACTTCCCAACGCTCTTTTCAGCGGTGTTTTTTTTCAAAGTGGCAGCGCGTCTCGTTCTGTGAATTTTATAGTATGTGAAAATATTTTATTCTATTTTCAACATTCCGAAGGGGGTCCCGAAGAAAAATTTCGTTGCTTCATACCACCTTTTCAACGCTCTTTCCAGCGGTTTTTTTTTTAAGTGGCAGCGCGTCTCGTTCTGTGAATTTTATAGTATAAAAAAATATTTAATTTTTTTTTCAACATCCCTACGGGGGTCCAGAAGAAAAATTCCGTTGCTTTATACTCACTTTTCAACGCTTTTTTCAGCGGTATTTTTTTCAAAGTGGCAGCGCGTCTCGTTCAGTGAATTCTATAGTATAGGAAATTATATTTTTTTTTTTTTCAACATCCCGACGGAGGTCCAGATGAAAAGTTCCGTTGCTTTATACTCACTTTTTAACGCTCTTTTCAGCGGTATTTTTTTCAAAGTGGCAGCGCGTTTCGTTTAGAGAATTTTATAGTATGGGAAAATATTTCATTTTTCTTTCAACATCCCGACGGGGGTCCAGAAGAAAAATTTCGTGGCTCCATACTCACTTTTCAACGCTCTTTTCAGCGGTATTTTTTTTCAAAGTGGCAGCGCGTCTCGTTCTGTGAATTTTATAGTATAGGAAAATCTATATTTTATTTTCAACATTCCGACGGGGGTCCAGAAAAAAAATTTGGTTGCTTCATACTAACATTTCAACGCTCTTCTCAACAGTAATTTTGTCAAAGTAGCAGCGAGTCTCATTTAGTGAATTTTATAGTATGAAAAATATATGATTTTTTGTTCACATCCCGCCGGGGATCCAGAAGAAAAATTTCGTTATTTCATACGAACGTTTCAACGACCTTTTCATGTTGTTTTATACTTACTCTTCAACGATCTTCGCAATGGAATTTCAGTTGCAGCGAGAATTGTTAATAGGTTATGGAAGGCACTGGCAGTCTTTTCCAGCATAGCATTAATATTGTGGTCCCCCGATGTTGACTCGATGAGTATTTATCGTTTACCTCTTCCAAAATTTGTCCCTCCGAGTGAGTAATTCCTTTATGAAATACACAATGGAATTCTCGAGTACCAGAACAATTATTATTGCTCGAATACTTGCTTTTTATTGAAAACAATATATACTCTTTTAATCATGTCAATTCGAATTATTCTCAAGCTCCTTTTTCTATAAAAATATTTTGTTATATGTTCATTGGAATTTATTTTCAACTCATTCATAAAGAAAAGAAAGCGTGGTACTCCACAGTGGCTGGGAAAAATTATGAGGAATTCATCAACAATATCTACAATTTTTTCATTCCAACTACGGCAACCTCAACTTTAGAAATTGTGGCTGTATTTCAAGCACAATTCAATTTCATCAACTTTAGTACTTATATGTCAAATATTTATGGTGTTTGGAGTGAATGATTATTCGTTGTGACAAAACGACGCCCCAACAAAACTTTAACAATCATTTATTATCAGGAAATATGTAGAAAATTCATTGGAGGATATTCGAGATATGTGGCAACGTCGCACGAAAATCCTACCTCATTCTGACTATCTTTATAAAAGCGCAAGCCGAGGCTTAGCAATCATTAATGTGAGGATATTTGTCTGGAGTGTCAAAATTTCCTAGCGATTTGCGGGAAAATCATATCCTCCGGAAGTTTATTGTCCAACAGTTTGTGGATTGGTAATGAATTTAATTATATCCATGGATCGACAAGCAATTGTTTCACCTACTTGCTGTCATTCAGTGTCTCGTCGGTCATTGAAAATTAGTGATAACGGAGAAATGGGTGCCACCCTACCAAAAATTACCGCACAAGCAATTTGAAATAAGGCCGATAACGTGCATTTGCGAATTACCGCACTCGGCAAACGCCTCGTGACAATTTTTTTCTCGTACGTAATCGGCTACTTATCCTTCTCGTTACCTAATCTGCTATCAAAACTGTAAGGTTCCCATTCAAACTATAACATTTCGAAATTTCATTTCAATACGCTCATCATATTCTTTACGATTTGGAAACAGTTGATTAAGCAGACACAAAAGCTCATATTTGCGATATCGCCCTAGGCAATCTCAAGCAGATACTTTTGAAAAAATTTAACATATAATTCAATCATATTCAAAATATATCCAAAGATTTACGCATAGATGTAGTAAGCTGATTGTTTTACAACCCTGTATAAATTTGATATGAGTGATACATGCTCGAAATCCCAATTCAAGGATGATTCAGAAATCACAATAATACTCGGAGGGTGCTATTTTAAAAAATGCCCCCAAGTCACTACTCTCATTTGTATCAACCTGGATAGTCGAAGTATTTTCGTAGGAACTACGAATTGAATGTTATGACGTGTACGAGGTTCCTTATTAAAAAATTTACGGGATTATCAATTATAAGCGATACTCTCGTATACGTTTTACGAAAAGACTCACATTCCTGGCCCTTCGTGAAGATTACTTGTCTATGGTCTTGTCGCTACAAGCAACGCAACACTTAAATGCGGCTTTTTCTACGAGATATTTCGTACATGGATTGAAACGGAAAAAAGAAAGCACTATGAGTGTATATATCTCACAATATAACCTTTGTCTATTCAAAACTGTGAATAAACTTATGAGATAAGAGATATTTAAATTAAATTCGAACTCATTTATTCGTCGGGAAACAACCATTCTACTAAGTGAAAACAGAGTTTTTCTTTATAGAAAGAATTTGAAAGCCCGAAACAATTTTATTCAAATCATTTGGGTGGGTCATTTTTTTATTTATGCAGAGAAAAATCACTTGAGCTTGAGAAGTGATTTGGTTGTCTTCAGAGTCGTGATCATCAAATCAGTAGTCCAGAAACAGCTAAATTCGGAGCATAGCTAACAACCTTTCTGAAATCTGGCACTGCGCAAGCGTAAGAGTATCCACTACTGATATTGGTTCGGTCCCATTCGAGCCAATTCACCAAATGCGAAACATCGTTGCATATTATATACTTCTTGACGGTGGTAGCATTCAAGTAAGGGTTGTTGATTCCTATCAAGACTATGCCCCTTTTATTGCTAGGGTTGTAAACGATCTTCCAGTATATCGCAGGGACAGGAATTGCGTGAACGTTGCCTTTTGCGTACAAATACAACTCTGTTTCTCGTCCGTTACCAGCGTGGGGTAGACTCGTTACGCCGTATGTCCCAGTCCAGATTTGAAGGCCAGTTCTGTGTGAGCTGGCGTAGTTCCTAGTGTCTATTTCAGCCTTCGCCCAGTTACCAGCGTTGAAGCTTTGCCACTGAGGGGCTGCGTTGATGTATTTGAACGTGGCGTCTTTCTGCGCGGCGTACACAAAATCCCACCTGGCAGATAAGTGCCCCCTTGATAAGAACAAGTCTCCTCTTCTGACGTAATTCGTTGATTCCGCAGGCAGTCCCAGAAGACCGTTCACAGTATGGAGTTGACCGTCGAATATGTACAGAGAGTTCACAGTCGTACCGTTCAAGTGGTAGAACCCGGCATCTTCGTAGAATAAAGGTCTACCGGAACTGGGAGAGCTTATAGCTATGGTGGAGCTCATCTCGAAGTGAGAGTAGAGCGTGATCTGTTTGTTGGTGTCGAAACAAATCTGCATGGTTTGCAGGAATCTCCGGCTGTCCAACACGAAGCCAATCTCTGCTGGCCTTCCGTTACCGCCACAATAGGCGTTGGTAAACCTGCTGATGGATATTGGATCTCCGCTGCAGGTGATTTGGTTCCAGGAGAACGTCTCGTTGTTAATCTTGAATGTCTGGCCCGAAACGCAGGTGGCCGCGACTATTGTGTCAGTTGGACGTCCGTTTGTGAGGACATTCCTTTGCGGACAAGCTAGTTCCACCACGTGTCCGGCTGGGATATTCAACTTCTTCGCGCCGTATTCGGGGTAGATGATGGAGGATTTTCCATTCTCGATCAGCAGCGGGGCCTTCGCAGCGAAGGGATCCACCTCGCACCCTGAAAAATAATTCTGGTTTCAAACTCGCTCTTGGCAAACCACAAGGTTCAATACATGGTGCAATCATTGTTTTAATGTAAACAGGAATATTCTATTCGAGGCCACAAAATAGGATCATTCAAACGATAAAATCAAGATAGCTGAAGGGTGTTTTGACAGAACACAACCGCCCTAGCACCAAACTGAAATTATTTGCACTCGACGTTCGTATCGTTAACCGAGTCAGCAGCTTCAGGAGGAAAGTTCATAGGAGATTTCCAAAATTTAACGAAAATGATAAACAAAATATCTAGTAGAGAAGTAGTATAATGATAACTGTTTGATTGTCATTATTTCGTGGTAGATGGATTCTTTGAATGGTAATGGTTCGGACTTCCATTGTCTATACTTTTAACTCTATTGAAACCTGTTGCTAGAAACGGAAAGATTAAAATACAAATCAAGTGAGAAAAAAATCAAAATCAAATTTTTGGTCAATGATGAAATTAGGGATTGATTGATCAAAGAAAATACTGTTGTTACAAAAAATCGCGATTTCGAAAATGAAATATAAGTCAAAAAATTATTTAAATAACGAAATGGATGAAATAATATTGTGACGAGAAAATTGAGGTATCGAATATGAAATGCTAGTCAAAAGACAAATGTATTGGCGCGAGATTCTCTCTCAACGAGCCGTAGCCGGTCCATGCCTTGGATAAGCGGCCTCCACACATTCCGGATCTCCACACTGGCATGACAGAATACGTCGTTGTTGAGGATGTAGGCGGCTTCCTTGAATTTCCTCTTGTACCAGTGCTCCTCCTTGTGTATGACTTCGGCTTCAGTCCATTTGATGCTGTGATGGTTTGTCCAAACATGCTCCGCTATTCCTGATTTCGTTGTTTCTCTTCGTTGAGTGTTTTTCTTGTGTTCGCTTATTCTTACTTCCAATGGTCTTTTGGTTTCTCCGATGTAGGATTTGCCGCACTCGCATGGTATTCGGTAAACGCAGTTGTTGGTGTCGCTGTTTTTATTCGGTGGTCGAATTTTTGTGAGCTGGCTGCGTATTGTGTTCCCTGATCGAAAACAGACTCTGACGTTGTATTTCCCTCCTATCCTCTTGATCCTCTCTGAAAGTCCTCTAACGTATGGGATGGTCAGAATTCGCTGTTCCAGTATCTCCTTAGTGTTTATTTGATTCGTCCGGGCCAGTGTTTGATCCAATGTTCGATCCACCAGCTTCTTTGAGCATCCATTCTTTTGAAGATCCTTCCTTATGTTGCTCAGCTCCTTGTCTAGACTTCCTTTGGTGTTACAGAGATTGATTGCCCGATCAATCAGAGACTTAACGATTCCTCGCTTCGTAGATTGATGGTGATTGGATTGCTCATTCAGGTATTGTCCAGTATGCGTTGGTTTCGTGTAGACTGATGTTTCCCATAAATTTCTGGTCCTCTTCACCTCCACGTCGAGAAATGGCAGTCTGCTCTGAGATTCTTTTTCCATTGTGAACTTGATGGTGGGCCTCACGTTGTTCAGTTGTTCTAGGAAGGCTTCCAATTCTGCATCTCCGTGGTTCATTAATGTTCAGTTGGTATGAGAGTGGACTGTATAATCTAAGGAAATTATTACTTTGTGTTTCGAGAAAAAAAACGTTGAGAATAATTCAGAGAGGATCAAGAGGATAGAAGGGAAATACAACGTCAGAGTCTGTTTTAGATCAGGGAACATAATACGCAGCCAGCTCACAAAAATCCGACCACCGAATAAAAACAGCGACACCAACAACTGCGTTTACCGAATACCATGCGAGTGCGGCAAATCCTACATCGGAGAAACCAAAAGACCATTGGAAGTAAGAATAAGCGAACACAAGAAAAACACTCAACGAGGAGAAACAACGAAATCAGGAATAGCGGAGCATGTTTGGACAAACCATCACAGCATCAAATGGACTGAAGCCGAAGTCATACACAAGAAGGAGCACTGGTACAAGAGGACATTCAAGGAAGCCGCCTACATCCTCAACAACGACGCATTCTGTCATGCCAGCGTGGGATCCGGAATGTGTGGAGGCCGCTTATCCAAGGCATGGACCGGCTACGGCTCGATGAGAGAGAATCTCGCGCCAATACATCCATTTCCCGCTGAAGATCGATCGGCACACTTCTAGTAGTAGCTCCCGCTCGCCTCCTTAGTAGTAGCACCCTTTTCCTCACCATATGGAAATCGGAGGGCTTTATAACTGACCACACCTCGAAATATTGTCAGTAATCACCCGAAGACGATTGCGGATACCAGCAATCGAAACGTCGTGAGAAAACTCAGTTTGAAACTTGGTTTCAACATTTTTTCAAAATATTCCATTCAATTTCTTTATTTACATTCTTTTGACTAGCATTTCATATTCGATTCCTCAATTTTCTCGTCACAATATTATTTCATTCATTTCGTTATTTGAATAATTTTTTGACTTATATTTCATTTTCGAAATCTCGATTTTTTGTAACAAGAGTATTTTCTTTGATCAATCAATCCCTAATTTCATCATTGACCAAAAATTTGATTTCGATTTTTTTCTCACTTGATTTGTTTCTAGCAACAGGTTTCAATAGAGTTAAAAATATAGACAAAAGATGGATTCTTTCTTCGTAGCTTTTTGATATATATATATATATATATATATATATATGATGTCGCGTATAAAAGGCCTTAATAAAAAACCTTTTCGGAATTAGATCGCGACATTGACTTACACATACGCATTCGTTGACAATGGTTTGATGCACGTCTAAATGTTTTGGCAAATATCACACTCAGTGAAACGAAAGTGTTATAAAAGAAGTGTCGTGGCTCTGATTCGAGATTGATAAATAAACCGTTGATCGGGGAATTGGAAACAAGAAACAAGTCCCTGATTGATCACGAAATTGTCAGATGTAGTCAGTGAAACGATTCTGCCCAATAGGGCAAGTAAATTCAGTGTTGTTGGGTTTTTATTATGTAAGTATAGGTTTATAATGAATGATTGTCGTTTTGAGTGAATGTGTGAATCAATAAAGTTTGTATTTTCACCAACTGATTTCATCATGGTTATCACTAAAACCATCTGAGCTACTTTAACCCCAAAGAAGGACAAAATTCCTACCTTACTTCCCGACATATATATATATATATATATATATATATATATATATATATATATATATATATATATATATATATATATATATAACAGACAATTGAAGTCTTTGCTAGCTCTTGCTTGGTTGCTTCGTAAGGGGAGTGATTGACCAGGACGGTATGGACAGATATTCGTCTCACAGTTCTTGAGAATGAATTCAAAATGGAATTCGAAACGTCGAACGAATCAGAAGATACCTAACGGATAAAAACCCAGAAAAATTCATCTTGTATATCGAAGATCCGTGAAAACATCAATTTCTAAATATATATATATATATATATATATATATATATATATATATATATATATATATATATGATTTGAATGGAATGATTACTTACTAACGTGAGATTGAATGATAAAAAAGAGGCAAAAATTGAACATGAAAATATGAAGGTGACGTTTAAATGAATTCAGTCCCCGCTTGGGCTCCCCTATTATGAAGCCTATTGTTATGATTAATATAACGAATGCAATATCGACATTGACAATACTCTCTTGAACGACTATACGAACGACCACTAAGAAAAAACTAAATTACTTCATGCGGAACTCATTAAACGCTTGATCAAGCAAAAATGAAAGGTAATAGAAAAGTCTAAGGGAACTCGCGATAACTCTGAAATGTTCAAACCAAAATCAAAATCCTGCGTGAATAAACACAAACGACAAAAACATGAAAACAAGTTTGAAAAATCCACTACTATTACAAGAGTTGATGAAACTATAAGGACAGTTTCTACAGAAAATCACGAGAAAGTACATATGGACAATTTAAAAGACCTCTGAAGAAAACTGAATTTCCATGAATAGTTCATTTCTTTTCAAAAACCTCTTGTATTCGGATTTCAAAACAGAAAAACACTAAAAAACTCAAAGAATAATTCTGGTATGATACCTTTCAAATTGGGAACCGCAAAAATTCAAGAATACTCTCACACACTAATACACTACTATGACTATAACCCACAAATAGGTGAAATTGACAAACTGAACTAACAATACTGACAAACTTTGGAAGCACTCAGTATAAATAAAGATGGTACTTCTTCAGTCGAAATTGAAAATTATATAAAAAATTTGACTATAACGAAAAAAAAAGTCATATTTGAATGAACTGATAACGCACCCCAATCGAACCAAAAGAGGACTGATCTATGGCATTGGCTCAAGATTCAAATCAATCACAGGTAATCTAGATGGAGCAGATGGGAAACGGTATGAAACACTTATCAAAGAACTTCAAAACGTTCAGAAAGAACTAGGTTTGCTTGAACGTGGTTAACAATATTCTTTGCTGAATGGTAATAGTTCGGACTTCCATTGTCTATATTATCAACTCTATTGCAACCTGTTGCTAAGAACGAAAGGATAAAAATACAAATCAAATAAAGATATCAAATCCAAACAATAAGTTAAAATGGCTTATTTGGTCAAAAATGAAACTGGAGAAAATAATGTTGCGACAAATAAATCAAGATATTGAATATGGACTATTAGTCAAAAAATGTTAATAAAGAAATAAATAATATGATATTGGCCTCCACGCATTCGGGATCTCCATGCTGAGGTGACTGAATGCGTCGTTTGTTCACAATGTAGGCGGCTTCCTTGAATTTCCTCTTGAACCAGTTCTTCTTGTGTAGGACCTCGGCTTCAGACCATTTAATGCTGTGATAGTCTGATGCAGTTGTTGGAGTCGCTGTTTTTTTTCGGTGGTCGAAAACAGACTCTGACGATGTATTTCCCTCCCATTCTCTTGATCCTTTCTGAAAGTCCCTTTCCATAGTTGATGGTAAGAACTCGTTGTTTCAGTATCTCCTCTGATGTTCCTTGAGTTCGTCCCGGCCAATGTCTGATCCACCAGCTTATTCGAGTAGCCATTAGTGGATCAGACATTGGCTCAGACCAAAATGTGTGGAGGTGGCTTATTCAATAAATCAATTTTCCGCTGAAAACCCGATCAGCGCACTTCTAGGAGCACCCGTGCGCCTCATTGTTAGTACTGTCCCTTCCGCCACCAAAGGGAGATCGGGTTTTTATAACCAACCATACCTCGAAATATTGTCAGTTATCACGACGATTACGGATACCATCAACCGAAACGTCGTGAGTAGACTCAACTTAAACTTGGTTTCAACATTTATTCATACTATTTCATTCATTTCTTTATGTAAATTCTTCGACTCATAATTCATATTCGAAATATCAATTTTATCGTCACAATATCATCTCATTTATTTCTTTATTAACATTTTCTAACTTATATTTTTTATTCAATATCCTAATTATTTTCTGATCTATTTCAACCTTTTGTTTGGATTCGATTTCCTTACTTGATTTGTATTTTTGTACTTTCGTTTTTAGCAACAGGTTTCGATAGAGTTGATAATATAGACAATGGAAGTCCGAATCATTACTATTCAGAGAAAACAAGCTTCTGGTGTTGTGAAACATAACTCAGTTTCAATAAATCTTATCAATAAATTCAAATTATTCAACAAATTGTTCACAATGAAAAATTCCTTCAGGAAAGAGTATTTCATATTGCTACCATATATGATTTCAAAAGTTAGGAAGAAAACAGAACATATGTTACGAAATACTCAATCAAAACGTTAATATGATCTACAAGACATCGAAACTCCTGCAAAACTCAACATGATGCATCCTAGCATAGTAGGAACTACTGATTTATTTGTAGAACTGGTGAAACTGTACGAAATAATCGACAATAATCAATTTCCTCTTGAAATCACTTTGGGAAACATCCTGAAATATGAGAAAATAATAAGCATAGGATGTTTCATTATAAATGTCCCAATCACACATCCATACATTTTACATTTTCGATTATTATCATTTATATTCAGTTCCAACGTATAGTCAGAGTCAGTTCAAGGCACTCGTATTGAAAAATCCATACTTGATGCAAAATTTAGTGTATTTCACATTTCGAAGCGAGGATTGTATCAAAGCCAAACCACAATTCTATGTTTGCAAGAAAATCATCAGAGAAATTCCTGAAAATAAATGCGAGCTGCAACCTATGCCAATCAATAAGGACATTGTTCATGATGGAGAGCAATATACCCAAATGAAACGAATATACACCTACAATATCACGAGCAGGAAGAAGTCCAGAGAATAATTAGATCCTATCTATTCGAAATCCCGGTAGGCTGCAAAATCAAGTCGAACCAAATCAATATTATCAATTAGGAAACGGTAATCGATAATTACTAAATAATATTGATTCCCGAACTAGGTCAAGACCGGAGCCCTCCGAGAAGTTTGAATGTGAGTTGTCAATTGGACGACGTTAACCTGAAAGAACTTCACAACCTGAAAAATCAGCCTATTGAAAACAACCCCGAAATAATATGCAACCAAGGCGGACTTTATCAATCACCAAGTATATGGACTCTGGCAATATGCAGCAATCGTTTCAATGGCAATATACTACGCGTACAGAAAAAACCTACAAGATGTCCTTTCAACAGAAAGAAGAAACAAGAAGCAAATCAACTTCATGTAATGAACCAGCCAGATAGAACGAACTTATCTACTGTTGAACTACGCCGGTGCGCTCGTAATTTGAGTCTCCAGGGGAAGGAATTATGTCACTGCATCTGGAAGAAATCCCGCTGACTTAGCATAACACTACCCCATTCGGGATGCACTCTAAAAAAGCTCTAAAAAAGTTGTTGACTGTATTATAAATAATTTTGAGGAAGGAAAACATACATCGGCTGTTCTGTGCGACTTGAGTAAAGCATTTGACTGTGTGTCACATTCTATTTTGGTTCAAAAATTGGAAGAATATAGAATATTGAGTAAGGGGGATTGCCCTCTCTCTCTCTTCAAATCCTACTTAAGTGTTTCCTTAAATTTAAATGATACATCAGACCTGGTCTGGTAATAATTGAGTATGGAGTACCCCAAGGCTCAGTTTGGGTCCTCTCTTATTCATCATAATATATCTAAACGATCTCTTCACCTATATGAATCCGTATGGTTGCATTGCATTTGCAGATGACATAACCATCATTCCACTCAGTTGGAAAAGGACATAAGAAACAATAATTCAATGCTAAATAAAAATAAAACTCGAACAATTATCTTTTCTTTAAGTGCTAATGTACCCGCACATGATTCCCAAATACCTGTTCCTACTCAGGAAATTGAAACATATTCTCAGTTTGAATGCTTTATTAACAGCATGTTATGCCTTCTTTCATTCTCAGTTATCGTATTGCACAATCCTCTGGGGTAATAGTGCTCATTCTAATAAAGTATTTCTGATGTAAAAAAAAGCAATAAGAATTATCTCTGGAGCGGGATACAGAGATTCATGTAAACCTTTTTTCGCATCCTTGAAAATTATGACTCTACCTTGCATTTATGTTTATCAATCCTCATTGAAAATACATGATGAGAAAAACGATTACGCAGTAAATGCTGACTTTCACAGATTCAGCACTCGAAGCTGTCAATTAATTAGACCACGCAAATTTAGGCTCCAAACGTCAAAGAACAACGCAATCGATGTTAATCTTTATAACTTGCTACCTTCTTGGGTCAAACAGCTAAATTCACACAAATTCAAAAAAACCATGAAAAGTTATTTGACTGCTCACGTTTTTTATTCTATAATAGTTATTTATGTAATAATGATCATAAAGACAATCATTATGGTACAAGTCGTGAATGTTATCGATAACACGGCGTGTGCCATAATGATTGTTTATGATTGGTATTACATACAAAATTTTATGTGATGGCATTTATATCAATACATTTTCGAAAAATTAAAAACTGCATTTTCGACATGTCACAATGACAACTATTTTTAAAGAAGTATTGTGTAGTTTCAAATATTAGTAGGTGAGTGAGCTGTGCTTTGCCATTTCCTTGACAACATGTTTTCCTTATAGAATTTCATTATGGTACTTAGTACCATAATTAATTCATTATGGTACTTAGTCCCATAATGAATTCATTATGGTACTTGGTCCCATAATGAGCTTCCTTATGTCATCAAAATTGAGTGACATAACGTTGTCATTATGACATGCCATCAGATAAAGGAATATATGTATCATGCGCCTGCCCTGTTACCTGAGGTATGAGACACCAGTTCTGCATTTAGATCACTGCGACAATAAAAGGTGTACGTGATTTCCTACTCTTCTGGAAATGTTTCCTTTTCTCTGTTTTAATGCTTTTATTCAAATTTTCAATCGGACTCTGTCATTGTTTTATTATTGTGTATTATAACATAAATTTTATTACCTGTATTACTCTATCACTTGGCGACTTCAGTCAGTCTTCAAAGAAGTAACACGTATATTTTTGTACTTATCGAATTTTCTGAATTTTGTATCAATAAATATTTTTTAAAAAGCAAATTTCCTGCCGTCGATAGTTAATTCACTCATTATAATATATCAATTGTGTTACAAGGATTGCTGCGTATAGGCATGGTTTGGATTACATTGCAAGTTTTACGGGCTTGGGGGCCGCGTCCTTTCGGCTGCGTCAACGGCTGCAATCTTAAGCGCTGTGAGTCTACTATGACCGCCATAATAGACTCACAGGAAGGATTCAAACTTATACCACGCCACTGAAGATGGCTGCCGTAGATGCAGCCGAAATCTCCGGAAGTCAATATTCCAGGACCCGGCTCTCAAGCCCGAAAAACTTAGAATGTATAAACACCGTCCGTGAAAGCCCACATTCTTTCAATGTTTGGATTACCCACTAAAATGTTGAATGTTGGCGGTATTTCAAACCATAAATAAATGGACTGTATTTGGAAAATGGCTGATGAAAAGGTAAAGTTTTATCTCTGGATACTGAGTGAGGCTCTAGTTACTGAAGAGGATTGTGGATTTGGAGAAAGTGAGTATATTTTTTTTGTACGTTCCGTACTGAGATGGTGTGTGGTAGCTTGTTTTGTATGACACGTTTTTGTGTACAGTGTAGAAGGTAAGGCCTCGTTGATTCATTACTCGCACAAGTTTCGACTTCGAAAGTGGTTAACGGAAACGAACAATTTTAGAGCAATTTTCTGCTAGTTTTTCAAATCAAATTATTCTTTATCTCCAATACTAATGAAATTTTCAATGGTTGTGCCGAGCCTAATATATCCCAGATCGATTTTGTTAACCCAATTTTTGTTTGTATGCTTGTGGTGCGCGATTCAGGAACTGAACAATTAAATGTGCGCGGAAAAAGGACAATATTTCGGGTATCATCAACACAGGACAGAAGGTTTCACCCTATATGAGCCAGGAATGAAAATCAGATGAAGCGGAGTTGGCGAAAAAAGTAAAATGTGGACAGTTGGGCTGTCAACGTTCAACGAGCGAAAGCAGAGAAATGTTGTGATCCGAAAACGAAATAACTAATGGTCCAACGGCAGTAAGATTTTCCATGGTACCTGTCTTCAATTGGATTGAGGTAGGATCCTTCCATAAATTCTAAATCCACGTGGTTCTCGAAGACTAGAATCAAATATTCATATCTGACTGATACCCGAAATCTGACAATCAACGCGACAGATAAAGACATTTTCAACTTGGACGCTTTTGAAAGAATGAGATTTAGTTTTTAGTTATTTTCTCCATTACGATTGTTGTTCTCAATGATAATTTTGTTCATTCTGAGTCGATTTGTGTTTATCGAAATAGATGTTTCAATGATACCTACTCAAAGTTTATTGTTTCACTTTGTTTGCTGAATAAAGAAAACAAATTCTTGATCCCTGAGAAAAAGAGGTTTTGTGCATTTGGCGTCCCAACTAAAGGGGCACGATTACTATTGTTACGAGTGGCCATAGATTTAAAAAAATTGTTTAATTAGCGTTAGTTATACATTTGTGTAGCATTACGAATATCGAGAAGTTAAATGTCGGGTCGTGGTAAAAGAAAGTCGAGAAGGGATGTTTTAGGCTTGACAGAAGAAGATGAC
This sequence comes from Zygogramma bicolorata, assembly GCA_032362365.1. NCBI lineage: Eukaryota > Metazoa > Arthropoda > Insecta > Coleoptera > Chrysomelidae > Zygogramma > Zygogramma bicolorata. The sequence goes on from JAVJAQ010000196.1 coordinate 167,616, forward strand.
AGCCCTGTGATGGAATTAACCAGGTTAATGAAAGATATCAACAATAGTTTGAAAGAAAATAATCAAATAATGAACAACAATTTTGAAATTTTGGCAGAAAACAGTAGGTCTATAAATGGCAGTTTGAAGGATATCAAATCAAGTTTGAAATCATTGCTTATTGATTTAGGAAATACTAATAAGGCTGACTTGAATTCTGAAATACAGAGCAGTGATGTTCTGAGATCCAACGACATTTATAAATCGAATAATATTCCATTTAACAGTAATTACATAACGTGTTGGAGAGAACTTGGCGGCAGTACGGTCCAGTTCAGGCCTGATGGGGTTACTAATCCTATTGCATTTTTGAATAAAATCACGTCATTGTTCAGGGAGGCAGATATTCCAGAAAACAAACAAGTATCATTAGTTATGGGTGCTTTACGCGGATCTGCTTCAGATTGGGGCGAAATAAAAATGCGTGACTGTCATAATTTCAAAGATTTCAGAAAATTGTTTTTGAATCGTTATTGGGATGCTCAGGCTCAGAGTCTTTTAGAAAATTGAAATTTGGTATGTATGAAAGGGGTTCACGGGCAGATTATTTTTTGAAGCAAATCAAAGAAGCTAATTATTTAGAATCTCCTCCAACAGATGATGAGTTGGTAGATATTGTTGTTAACCATTTCGAACCGGATATACGTAGAGGGATAATAAGTTCGGGTTTGAGAACAGTGGATGAAATCGAAAAATATTTGAGAAGGGTTGATCAGACTGATTCGGATCGTATAAGACAAAGTGAAATTAGAAACGATAGGGGCAGACAAAATCAAAATCGAACATACGACTTGAATCAACCGCAGGAAAATTTTTACCGCAATAGAAACGGCGCACAAAACACTGAGGGAGCTGGGTTTAATAAAAACTATAATCAAACTGTCAATAGTTCTGATAGGGAAACCGATAGAGTAGTGGCGATATTGTTCAATGATAGCTATGAAGATTTAATTCATGAAACGAGTTTCGACTGAACGTCCAAATAAAATAGTACCTGTTATTAGAGCAAAAGTAGAGTCAATCGAGGTAGATGTTTTAATAGACAGCGGATCGTCTATGAGCTGTATAAGTCAGGATTTATTGGATAAAATTCTGAGTATAAATCCAGAGTTACCGATGTTACCAGCCAGTGGCGTAACAGTCTATGGGGCTTTGAAAAATAAAGGGCAAACTGTGAAACAACAAGTTTACTTGAATATTTTGATCGATAACGTAACGTTTGACTATTCTTTTATCGTAATATCAGATTTGATAAGAGAGGTGATAGTTGGGTGTGAATGGATGACGCAATTTTCCATAGCAATTGATTTTGATAAGTTTGAAATTTCGGGGTTATTTTCAGAAGAGAAAAAAAAAATAAAATTTTTCGAACAGGAATCGCCTAAAGCAGACGATGTGAGTATTTCTGAAATGTCGATAGACCGTGAATGTACTGTCACAAAGGTAACGGAACCGACAAAATTGAATTATTCCTTAGAAGAAATACAGAATATAGTAAAATGTTCGGAGACGTTCAATGATCATGATAAGGATATGTTGTATGCACTTTTGGTGGAATACAAAGTAATTTTTTCTGATCAACCGGGTCTGATATGAAGTTATTGTCACGAAATTATGTTGAAAGATGAAAGTCCATTTTGTTTGAGGGCTTATCATATACCGCACGCTTATAAACCGGAAGCTAAGAAACAGATTCAGGAAATGTTATCTTGGGGGGTGATTGCTAAACGTCCAACTGAATACGTGAGCCCTTTGGTAGTGGTGAAAAAGAAGGATTCGAGTATTCGAGTTTGCATTGATGCTCGATTTTTGAATAGGAGGATGGTAAAGGAACATGTAGTCCCGCCGGTTCCAAACGAATTGCTATTTCAATTTTCGTCTGGCCAATGTTTTCAACTTTGGATTTGACGGCATCGTATTGGCAAATTCCTATTCAGGAAGATCATCAGAAGTTTACAGGTTTTTCTTTTGAAGGTGAAACGTATGTTTTCAAAGTTTTGCCATTTGGGTTAGCGACCTCTGTAAGTAGTTTTATAAGAGCTTTGAAAATGATTTTGAGGGAAGATGTAGAAGATTTTCTAATAATGTAAGTGGATGACTTGTTAGTTTTTTCTAATACACCATCTCAACATTTCTAACATTTGCGCGTTATTTTTGAGAGAATGAAAAGAGCGGGTCTCACTATTAAATTGAAAAAATGTAAATTTGGAAGGCACCAGGTTAGTTTCCTGGGCCACATTTTGTCGCCTACTGGCATATCTATGGACCCTGAGCGAATAGCGTCTATTCAGAATTTCAAAGTTCCACGAAGCCGAAAAGATCTTCGATCATTTTTAGGTTTAACCAATTACGATAGGAGGTTTGTTGACAAGTCTGCCGATCTCACGATCCCTTTGTTGCGGAAAGGTTCAAAGTGGAGATGGGGTATCGAGGAGAAAGAAGCGTTTGATAGAATAAAGAAAGCTTTTTTGCAAGTGACCCTACAGATTCATCCAAATCCGAATGAAAGATTTTATATTCGGACTGATAGTTCGTTTTATGGAATCGGAGCATTTTTGTATCAACTATGTAAAAACTCAGGTAACATTATGGTAATTGCATATTACAGCAGGACGTTGAAGGGCTCCGAATTGAATTACACAGTGACGGAAAAGGAAGCTTTGGCCATAGTTGTTGCTTTGAAACATTGACGAGTTTTTGTGTTAGGCCAGGAGTTGACGATTGTCACGGATCATAAGGCTCTGTCTTTCATTCAGACATGTAGATTATTGAGTTCTAGATTATCTAGGTGGATTCTATACATTCAGGAATATTCTTTCGATATTGAATATTGCAAAGGATCTGAAAATGTGGTTGCGGACACTTTGTCTCGTTTTCCCCTATCAGATGGTCAGGAGGAATATAATGTTCCAGATAACTCCCGAATTGAAATTTGTGCAATCGGTATCCAAAGGATAACCGAATTGGTGCAAGAAAATTTCAATAATTTAATAGAGGCCCAGAGTAATGACGCCTTCTGCGTTAAGGTGATCGAAGAGCTGAAAAAAGGTAATAATGGGCGTAAAAGATTCACGGATTGGTTTGAGATACATGAAGAACTGTTATTCCGTAAGGGAACGCAGTTTAATATGGGAGCGAAGATATGCGTTCCGAAATTGCATATTCTTTTGTTGGTAAAAGAAGAACATGAAATGCATGGGCATTTTGGCGCGGAAAAAGTATACGGATTTTTGGCAAAATATTACTTTTGGCCAAGAATGAGAAAAGTTGTTCGTCAAGTGGTTTCTAGTTGTGATTTATGTCAGAAATCAAAGCAAGCCGAAACTTCTCATGGTCCTATGAAGAGTATTATTCCTCAGGAGCCAAATGAGTTAGTTTACTTGGATTTAGTAGGGCCTTTACCTAAAGGAAGAGGAGGCGTAACTCAATTATTAGTTGTAATAGATGCGTTCAGCAAACATATTTGTTTATATGCCTTACGGCGGGGCACGACTCGAAGTATTTTGAAATGCTTATTAGAGAAATATTTCTTGGAGGTTGGAAAACCAAAGGCTATATTGAGCGACAATGCTTCTTATTTTTCAAGTAATTTGTGGAAAAATACTTTATCGAAAGAAAGTATGAAGATTGTCCATACTTCGGTTTATTTTCCGCAAGGTAATTCTACAGAACGCGTAAACAATTAAATTATCCGATTATTGAGAGCTATGTGTTTCTAAAAACATACTAAATGGGTGAATATATTAGACCAAGTAGCTTCATGACTGAATGACGTTATTCATGAAAGTACTGGTTTCACTCCGAATGAGATTCATTTTGGAAAATCTCGACCGAATACTTTCATTAAAAACATCTGCTACCCTGAATCATGCAAACCTGATCAAAATTTCATTTATTTAGCTAGATAAAAGTTGTTGTCGAAAGCTGAGAAACGTAGAATACGTTACGAAAAAGATAGAAAAAGTTTAGTGAAGTTTGATGTAGGTCATAAAGTATTGGTACGAGTTCACCCCCAATCATCTGCTGAGAATAAAGAAATAAAAAAATTCTTTTTGTTGTATAGAGGACCATGTACTGTTGCTAAAGTGATCAATCCTAATGCATATGAAATAATTGAGGACGATTCTGGGGTGTCTTTGGGTATTCAGAACATTCGAAATCTGAAACCGTATCGGGTTCCTATCGAGCAACTAGTTTAAATTAAACTTGTGTCTATCGGCAGTCATTTAATTTGGGGGGTAAGATGTGCCGAGCCTAATATATTCCAGATCGATTTTGTTAACCCAATTTTTGTTTGTATGCTTGTGGTGCGCGATTCAGGAACTGAACGATTAAATGTGCGCGGAAAAAGGACAATATTTCGGGTATCATCAACACAGGACAGAAGGTTTCACCCTATATGAACCAGGAATGAAAATCAGATGAAGCGGAGTTGGCGAAAAAAGTAAAATGTGGACAGTTGGGCTGTCAACGTTCAACGAGCGAAAGCAGAGAAATGTTGTGATCCGAAAACGAAATAACTAATGGTCCAACGGCAGTAAGATTTTCCATGGTACCTGTCTTCAATTGGATTGAGGTAGGATCCTTCCATAATTTCTAAATCCACGTGGTTCTCGAAGACTAGAATCAAATATTCATATCTGACTGATACCCGAAATCTGACAATCAACGCGACAAATAAAGACATTTTCAACTTGGACGCTTTTGAAAGAATGAGATTCAGTTTTTAGTTATTTTCTCCATTACGATTGTTGTTCTCAATGATAATTTTGTTCATTCTGAGTCGATTTGTGTTTATCGAAATAGATGTTTCAATGATACCGACTCAAAGTTTATTGTTTCACTTTGTTTGCTGAATAAAGAAAACAAATTCTTGATCCCTGAGAAAAAGAGGTTTTGTGCATGGTGCACACTGAATCGAAATCAACCTGATATCACAAGGGTCTATTCAAAAATAGGTAAATCCTTCAGAACGATACAATCAGAACATCAGCACTGGAGAACATAATGTCGGCATCCCTTGCCCTCACTGGATACTACCTCCGGGGCTCATTCGTAAGATTGTTCAACAAGAGTAGAAGAAAAATTAACGAAAATTATTGTGTAGGAACTTTTGATAAACTCACCAGCGCCTGTATGAGGAGCGCTAGATATAGATGAAAACCGGGCCGTCAAAACAAGACACACGACGAGTTGAAACATTTTTTTTCTATTGCATCCCAATTATTCTTCATTTCTTTATATATAATATCTTGAGGGTATTAATAGGTTTTACGTTCCAGATTTTATCTTTGAGGACTGTATGACGCTATTGTATATACGACTAACAAAGTTAGGAGCTGTCAACCTCACTTCCCATGGAAATGATCATTCTTTTCACAATGATTCGAAAACGTCCTTGTTTGTAACTTGCTCTCAGGTTGGAAAGTCGACAATTGTTCACTAAGACGAAAGCGATCTGTACCTCTTTTGAAACTTTCCAAACTCCTAGTCTTTCATTCCATACGTCATTCCACTCACATTCTCCATTAAAATCCCAATCCTCTCCTATGGTTAAAACCATATATCACAGAAACAAGTTCAGATAGGCAATGGCTTACTTGTAAAAACCAAAAAGTATGTGCCAAAATATACATACGAGTACCTACATCATTAACCTCTACGTAACAATCTAACAATGACATTCCTTGGGAGCTTCATGAAAATCGACTATTCCCAATGCCTACACGACATTCAATGAAATTATTCTTGAAAATATTCATAACTTGTTCATTTTGTGAAAATATTTCGAATGAATAGTAAAAGAAACAGAAGATACACAACCCTCGGCAGAAAATAAAATTTGCTCACCTCGGCCTCATGCCTCGGTAAGCAATTTTTTTTAAGGAAATGATTGACCTTCCGGCTCGCTCTGTAATATACCATTTTTTTTCATCAATACGCACCGACGCTGAATTTTATCACAGATAGGCATGAAGCGTCATCGAAATTTAAATTCATTCAGAGTATACTAGCTCAAAGTAAACTGTTTGCAATGTGTTTTGGGAGATTTTCTATAAACTATCGATATTTTGGATTACCAAAGAGCCGAAAGATAAATTAGAAAACACAGAAAAGTTGGGAATTCAAGTCAGTTGTCAAGATTGCGGCAAGGAATACATTGGCCGAAGCCGACGAGCTATGAAAACACGTTTCAATGAGCATTATGCACACATGAGATACGTAAGGGTAGAAAAGTGTAGCCCAACATGTTCTGGAAATTGATCACAAAAATAGTGGAAGCAATCTGAAACTGATCAAAAATGTAGTGACTACTCGATGCATTCGGGAGTCTAAAAATAACAAAATATAAAAATGGTATAATGGAAACAAAGGGTCTATTCCTCTCAGCCTACTTCCTAGTTTATTGTCAAGGAATCAAACAGAATGAGTAGTAACAGACGAATTCCATTAAAAAACTTTGCAGGTAGTTGATTTTTGCACTACCTTAAATTGTAAAGTATATAATTAGCTCACCCTAGTCTTTAGATTCGGTACCAATTTTCTTCTGGAGATGCTAACCTTGTAAGCGAAAGCCGCGTCGACCGCAAATAATTTCAATTCGGTATTGGGTTAATTGATCTCTACAATTGAGGGTCATTATTATAATTGCGGTTCAACCCGACGCGACGTTTGGTTCAAACCAAGATTATAAAAATAACCCATAATCTCCCTTTTAAAAAATAAAAAATTATAGTAAAGAATACGATATTTTTAATTTTATTGCAAAATCTTATGCCCGTCGGTCAGTTTGATGATTTTTTTTTTCAATAAAATCCCTTACAAAAAATGAATTTTTGGAAATGACAACATTTTGACAAAAAACGAATAATTATACTTAATGTTTGTTACGGAAGCAACTTCATAGATATTCTCTCAATGATGTAATCAATTATGCTAGGAATCACACGTTCGTTCATCCTTACCTCGCCCAAGTTTTGACTTGTGAGGGTTAACGTTCCTAGGGGTCTGGTTAACGAAAAAAACATTTTCAAACACGAAATCCATCCTAAAATTCTTGCCAATTTTCCCATCACGTATTATTTTCCGATCAATAGATCACATATGGCCAGAAAATAGTTCCATGGCAGTGTATTCGATAGCATTTGAGACCGTAGAAATTTCATTGAGATCATCATTCCAAAAATATCGTTCTCTGAGTAGCTGAAACTGGCTCTAGGAAAAGTTGTTGGTTTTTCTGTTTTGCAGAAATTGGATCAATCGAAAATCTAAAAGAACAATTCCCTCAAGCCAGTCCCAATTCACCTACACAGTAGATTAACGGGCTAACACCTGGCAGAAAATAACTACTTCCTCGGCTGATACCACGAAGGACGTTGAATTATATCCGACCGGTGCTAGTGCACGGTTTTATGGATTTATGGCCGGTCCTGAGGCGTGCTCACCGACTAATTGTGGAAAATGATCGGTTGTAATATTTTTTTTGAATTCATTCACTGCCGATTTGAGCAGGAATTCAGTTTTTGATACAAAGTTGTGGAATCTGACTCATTATCGATTGCACCTTTGAGCAAAGAGCAATTCCGTTTCGGAAACTCAGGGTATGCATGGTTGATACATGTTAGGCATCAGTTGACAAATTATGTTCAAAATTTGTTAACTGAGTGTTTTCATGTTAATGTTTTGATCATCTAACAGGATGATGAATGGAGCGACAGCAAGATAGTATCTCTCATGATCTTAGCAAAGTTTTTGATTCGGATTAAGTGGCAGGTGACAATAACGGCAATAGATTATAGACGGAGAGCAAGAGATTATAAGACACTTTCCCCCTTAAACATTTCCCCCTGAAAAGGCACTGCCTTATATCATTTTCTCATCAGAATTTGCTTATTTCAAATATTTTTTTTTCAATTCAGAACTATTGAAAACATTACGGGCATTAAGAACTATTTTTTGGCTTTTGTTATGGACTTGATCATCATCCTGTATTGAAGCTCCAGAGTTGATTTGTTTTATATAGTTACTAATGTTTATCTTTCATTTTGTCATTTGTTGAAAAAATAAAAAAGTCCAAAAGTAAAAACTTTATTTCGCCAAAAATAAGTGTTTTGCCCAAACATTTTGGTCCTTCGAGCTTTGTACAGTACTTCTTTCATGTTGAAGCTGCATTCTGCAAAAATCGCGAATTGAATGATGTCACGAGAAGGAGGTACTATTCGTAGAACTAGCAGAGCTACTGCTGGAATGCCACCGGTGAAATATACACCGGATCAATCAGTAGCCTCATCGAAACACAGTACAACGTTACGTAGTTCAGTTGCAAGTAAGATGAAAATGCTGGAACTGAGGAAATTGGAAGCTGAATATCAACTCCAGAAAGAATTGGATGAGAAGAGATTAGAATTCGAAAAAAATAGTATAGAAAGTGATAGTGTGCACTTCCAAAGTGTAAAAAGCAGCTCCAGAAGCACTAGAAATATTGAAAAAGTATCAAATATTTCAATTAATCACACGAAGTCTGCTCATGAAAAAGTTTTAGATTGGTTAACAGAAGATGATTCAACTTACTCCGAAAAGTTATACCCAAAATCGGATGTTGAAAATATTGGAGAAAGTGAAGTACATCCTGTTATTCCAAATCAACTAATGGAAGAATTAACGACTGCAATGACCGATGCATTCAAATCTGTTACCAAACACAATCGATTGAATGATGAGCCCTCCAGGATTTCTTTCAGAAATGTTCTTGGTGAAGAACTGCCATTTTTTGATGGCAACATAGAAAGCTGGCCAATTTTCATTTCTATATATCAAAGATCCACTGAAACGTGTGGTTTTTCTGCAGAAGAGAACATGTTGCGTTTACAGAAAGCATTGAAAAACGAAGCCCTAGATGCAGTAAAATCACTTTTCGTCTCTCCAGATAACCTCAATGACATTCTGAAAACGTTGGAAAATAGATTTGGTCGACCAGATTTCATAATGGAGTCCATGATGAACAAAGTGAAATCACTACCTCAATCACTAACACCCGTTCTCCAATGACCTTTATAAAATTTGCAAATTCTGTTCTCAACCTTACTGTGACAGCGAAATCTTTGAAAATGGAAATGTATGTCAATAATACCCAACTTCTCAGTCAGCTCGTTCAAAAACTACCAGAACATCTTCAATTTCAATGAGCAAGAGTCATTGTCAAGAGATATGGACATTTGCCAATGCCCTCGTTAAATGAATTTTCCGATTGGTTACAAGAAGAATCTGCTGCGGCGTGTTTACTGTGCAAACCTTCCACATCAAATTCTCAACCACCAGCCCAATTTATAGACAAAAGATTCAAAAACAACGTTTTAGTCGGATCAGAATATCCAACCCCTCCGAAAACCTGCAGATATTGTTCCGATTCTAGCCATTCTATATACAAATGCGAACATTTCTTAGCTCTCGACAGTGATAAGAAATAGGAGTGAGTGAAAGATCAAAAAGTTTGTTTTTCATGCCTTAAGTCATCTCATCGCACATTCACGTGTAGAAACCGACGACGATGTGGACTTCAAAACTGCGAGAAATTCCATAACCGTTTACTTCACCCCAATATTGTCGAAGATTCCGATGAATTGACCCAACACAATCTACAAATAAAAGTCGATTCTAGTATTGCTCGTGAAATGAAAGAGGCTAAATCCGAGGAAAAATCTGAATGTTCAAGTAATGACCATTTTCCTCAAATTCAAACCGAATACAAAACTGTTTTACTTCAGATAGCTCCTGTCACGGTCATCGGCACCAAGAAGTCAATGGAAACTTTCGCACTTTTTGACGAAGGGAGCACGGTAACGCTGATAGATTCAAAACTTGCCGAGGAGATAGGAGCAGATGGAGCGAGTGATCCTTTGAAGATGTATTGGACGAATTCCACCTGCTATGCAGAAAATCAATCAAAACGGGTCAGTTTGAAGATTCGAGGAACACTCAACCAAAACATTATCGATATGTCTGATGTACGAACAGTTTCGAATTTGGAATTGCCTGTTCAATCTGTTACTGTCAAAAAACTAATGACAAGCTGGAAATATATGTCACACATTCCATTGGTCAACCTCAAAAATGCAAAACCATTGATTCTAATAGGCCAAGATCACATCGACTTGACAATCGCTAGGGATGTCATACAAGGTCCTCTAAATGCCCCTGTTATTTCCAAATCCAAATAAGGATGGGTGGTTCATGGAAATCATTCATATTTCAAACATCGAGTGGACAATCATTCTTTCACCTGCTTCACAAAGAACGACAATATTGAGGATGAAGAACTGAAAGAACTGATGAACAAAGCAATATTGATGGATAACCTGGGGGTAGAACTAGAGACTGAGAATAATAATTTCATTCCGGAAGAAGATGAGAAAGCCTTACAGCTCATGAGAAATACGTGCCATCAATTAGGAAATAACCATTGGGAAATTGGTTTATTGTGGAAAAAAGAAAATATCACTTTGCCCGATAGCAGAGGGAATGCGTTAAGAAGATTATTCACTATTGAAAGAAAAATGGAAAAAGACAGCCAATATGCTGAAAAATATTTTGAGAAAACCGAAAACTTCATTGAAAAAGGATATGCAAAAATTCTGACGAACGAAGAAGCCGCCATTACTACAAACAAAACATGGTATCTACCGCACTTTGCGGTAAAACACCCAGCCAAACCAGAGAAATTTCGATTCGTGTTCGATGCCAGAGCCAAAGTTGATGGAACTAATTTGAACGAAAATTTAATGAAAGGTCCTGATATGCTAAATAATCTGATAAATGTTTTATTCGTTTTTCGTCAAAACCGAATTGCTGTTATGGGAGACATAGAGGAAATGTTTTTGAGAATTCGCATCAAAGAAGAAGATCAAGATTCCCAACGGTTTTTATGGCGGGGAAGATCTAAGAATAGTCCTATTCGCACCTACCGAATGCAATCCATGATATTTGGAGCAATCTGTTCTCCAAGCTGCGCAAACTATGTGATTCGTCAAAATGCAAAAAAATATGCCAAAGAATACCCTGGAGCTGAGGAAGCCATTGAAAAACATCACTATATGGATGATTACCTAGATAGTTTCGAAAATGAAAAGAAAGCGATCGAAATTGTGCAAGGAGTCATTAGCATCCATAATCATGGAGGCTTCAGAATGACGAATTGGATCAGCAATTCGATTCAAGTGATCAGGAATATACCAGCTGAATTGAGATCAAAAAATTTCACCGATCTTGAGAAATGGCCTATATCAGAAAGAACATTAGGATACTTTTTTGATAAAACACGAAAATATACTCAGAAGAGACAACATTCCCACGAAAAGAGAGGTTATGAAGGTGATAATGTCCGTGTACGATCCCTTAGGACTACTAGCAGCTTTCACTATTCAAGCCAGAATTTTGATGCAGGAAGTATGGTCGCAAAAAATTGATTGGGATGATAAACTAAATCCTGATTTGTTCGAAAAATGGAAGATTTGGGTGGATGGAGTGTATCGGATAAAATATTTGAAAATTCCACGATGTGATGGAAGCGAGAAAGGATACGCTTCTGTATCATATTTCAGAATGAAAGATTCCAGTGGACGTATGAAAACTTTATTGGTGATAGCAAAATCAAGAGTTACTTCCCTTAAACCTATGACAGTTCCTAGAATTGAACTTCAAGCAGCCCTTCTTGGATCACGATTGGCTAAGACGATACAGAATGGACATAACCTGAATATTGATAGATACTTTTTTTGGATTGATTCGAAAATAGTCCTCAGTTGGATTAAGTCTCGAATAAGATATTACAAAACTTTCGTCGCAAAAAGGATATCAGAAATATCGAACAATACGAATCCTGAAGATTGGTACTGGCTTCCTACAAAGTTCAACGTAGTCGATGAAGCAACGAGGGGACTCTGAAATATTGATCACTTCCAGAATTGGTTTGTTTCAGGGTCCTCAATTCCTAATTTCCCAAGAGAATTCCTGGCCTCAATATGAAGAAAAAATACAAATTGATACGGAGCACGAGAAAAAGAAGAATCTGGTGTTTTCGACACATGAGAGAACCAAACTGAGCATAATCTTCAATTTTACCAGATTTTCAAACTATTTACGCCTAGTCAGATCAACTGCGTGGGTTATGAGATTCATTCACACAATGAAATGCAGAATTGGATTGTCAAAAAATCAGTTGACTTCAGAAGAACTAACCGTTGAAGAATTTGAGAACGCTGAGTTGGCACTCATAAGGCAATCATAGCAGGAGAGTTTCTTTGAAGACATTGAAAGATTGAAACGCGGGAAGAACCCTAAAAAGCAAAGTCGTCTCTACAATTTGAATTTTTTCATTAATCAAAACAACATTTTGAGACTCAGTGGACGTTTAGATGAAGCACAACATTTGAGTATGGATAAGGCAGCCAATCATCTTGGATTCTAAGAACTGGTTGACGACTCTATTGATAAGACACTACCATAGGCTGAACCATCATCAAGGAAGAGAAAATATTGTGAATCTTCTGAAAGAAAAATTTTGGATTATAAATGTAAGATCGGCTGTGAAGACCTGTATATCCTCCTGTATTACCTGTAGAAAAAATAATGGCAAGTTAGAAAGGCAACAAATGGGCCAAATTCCAGATTTCAGAACAACTGCACAATCTAGACCTTTTATGATAACAGGCATGGATTACTTTGGGCCAATGACAGTTACTATCGGCAGAAGGAAAGAAAAAAGGTACGGGGTTATCTTTACGTGCATGACAATAAGAGCAATCCATCTCAAATTGGCCTCTTCCCTCACCACGGATTCTGCTGTCATGGCAATTCGACGGTTCATTTCCCGAAGAGGTAGCCCATCCGAAATACACTCCGACAATGGAACGAACCTATGTGGAGCCGAGAAAGAAATCAAGTCAGCAATTCAAGAATTAGATACGAAACAGATACAACAGTTTTGCTGCATTCGACATATACAGTGGCATAAAAATCCACCAACAGCAAGTCATATGGGCGGAATATGGAAGAGAATGATAAGGTCAGTTGAAAACTCCCTGAAGGCGATTCTAAATCAACAGAGCCCTAAAGAAGAAACTCTACAAACCATTTTTACTGAAATAGAGTATTCAGTAAATAGCCATCCTCTTACCTACGTGTCTTCGGACCAGAATGATGCAGAAGCTTTAACACCCAATCATTTCCTCATCGGAAAGTCTAATGAAGTTATTGTTCCGTGTGTTTCGATTGATTCAGATTTATATTTGAGAAAACAGTGGAGAGTGGCACAAAGATTCGCAGACCTATTTTGGAAGAGGTGGCTACGTGAATATGTCCCTTCGTTAGTAAAGAGAAGTAAATGGAAGTACAGCAACTGCGATATATCGGAAGGAGACATCGTTATTTTAGCGGATGATGGTTTTCCGAGAAATTTGTGGCCCAGAGGAAAAATCACTCGAGTTTTTCCTGGACGAGACAATAAAGTACGCGTAGTCGAAGTTACGACTGCTGCCGGAGTTTATCGACGTCCCATCACGAAAGTGATGTTATTGAAACCAAAATAGATTTTTTTTGAGCCCTGGAGGATGTTATGGACTTGATCATCATCCTGTATTGAAGCTCCAGAGTTGATTTGTTTTATATAGTTACTAATGTTTATCTTTCATTTTGTCATTTGTTGAAAAAATAAAAAAGTCCAAAAGTAAAAACTTTATTTCGCCAAAAATAAGTGTTTTGCCCAAACAGCTTTTTTTCCTCCGAACCAAAAAAAGGAGGAAATAGAATGGTGAATGAGATTTTTCGACAAATTTCGGTAGATGCTATATTTTTCATCCAAATTTCGTGTGAGTGGTACACAAATGGAGCAAGACAATGTTGCTTCTATGTGATTCAGTATCCGTCGCCCCGAATAGGCAGGGAAGTAGCTGTTTGAGATAAAAAAAAATTCTCGTTTTTGTACCCAACAACAGATGTGATTGTGAATTTTTTTGATTTCACAATTTGGTTCTTTCACTTTCTAAAAAAAATTCTCCTTTTACAGATTAGAAGGAGAAAATGCAAAAGAGTTCCCCAAACTTCATTCTCTCCACAAAAATATAAATTTTCATCACTAGCTCGTGGCCTATAACAATCACTCACAATTATAAGGTTTTGAGATGATAACCAAATTTTTAGGGTGCGTCTTTGGTGAGATAAACATATGTTATATCTAACGATCTCTAGTCTTAAAAAAAAATGTCATTCATGTCAATTCATGAGCTGACAATAGCAGTTATTTATTACAATTCAATAATCCTACTTGATAAATGTAGGCCAAAGTTGCTTCATATAAAAATAAGTGGCTTTATGAGCATATTACAGATATTTTTGCCCTGCCTTAATTGAACTAGATCAATGAAAAGATAAATTCGATTCTCGCACGTATTGATACAGCAATAATGTTTGGCTATGCTAGATGGCTATCAATAGACAAATTTGAGTAGATTTGTACTTGCTTCATTTTATTCACTAGGTTATTTCCTATGAAATCGTATGCTAACAGAAAATTTTACTCTGCATGTTTATTTCTTCGAAGTTCACAATCAAAATCCTCTTCCCTGAAAAAATTTTAAAAAAACTGTAACTGTCATCATCGATTCCCCACAATATTGTTCTTGTTGAAGATTAACTCATCAATCCATTTCAATTATTCGTCAGACACAGAACAAATAGGAAATTAGATTTTTTTCATTGATGCACTTTGTATGACTTGGTATTCAAGCTTCGTCATTGTGCCGTGTGTATTTTGGATTTCAACTTATTGTTTTCTTACATTCCTAATTTGAAGTGCTCAATATATCTGAAAGTAAAAATATCCGATAGATCCTTGTAAATATGTTCTGTAATTGGGGGTGGAGAATTATTGAAAGCTTCTTGAATATTTTAAATTGAAAAGCTGTTGATTGTCCCTCGTATATATATTTTGGGTAGAAACTTGCTGAAAGCGTCTCTCTGGTCCCGAAATTTTGCCCATAACGAAATTTCTAGTCGAAATTCATCAGTCGTCTCTGTATCTTTCTCAGCTGCAAGGCTTTGATTTGTTGTGGTTCAGATGACGTATCATTATCTATGGGACCTAGAATCGGACTGTTAATCAACCCTAATTGTTTTTCCGAAACCGGTTTTTCTCTCATTGGGAGGATCCATGTATTATAAACAGCTAGCATCCATGTTCTGTGGATGTTCAGGCTCTCTTCTTTGCGAAAGTGCCAATCAGGTTTCGTTCCTCCAGATGACCGTCCTGTTTGAGAGTTGTGTGACTTCAACGTACTTCTAGTGGGATGGGAAGTTCTATCAAAGAAGAGGTTGATATGGGGAGTCCTTTGAGTCCTGTAGTGGCAAACTTCTTCATGGAACACTTTGAAAAACAAGTTTTAGAACGTTGGCCGGTCCAACCCGCCTGTTGGTTACGATATGTTGATGACGCTTCTGTGATTTAGGGTCACAAAGAAGAGGAACTGAAGAAATTTCGAGATTATCTGAATTCCTGGATGCCAAAGATTCAGTTCACGATGAAGACGGAGAATGACAACAGGAATTCCAACCATCACCCGCGGCAGGAGAGAGGAGTAATCAAAACCTTGGTAAAAAGAGCGAGACGCATTTCTGAGCCAGAATATTTCGAAGAAGGAGGACTTCATTAAGAAAACGCCTTTTCAGGTAATGGCTTCCACAAGGACCAAATTTACCAAGCTTCGCAACCTAGACAAGGATGTTCAATGAATGGCCACGAACCAGCCGTTAATGGACGGACTTTCCTGCCCTATATTAACGGTGTGACGGACCTCATTGAAAGACTACTGGAAAAATATGGAATGAGCAATTTTTAGGCCTACGAAAAAAATTCAGGGAAGCCTCAGATCCGCAAAAGACCCACGAGATCCATTATCCACTCCGGGAGTGTATCGAATACCGTGTTGTCGTGGTTCTGTCTATATCGTAACAGGAGCATAAAAACGGAGTTGTCGATATGGCCAAACACAAAAATTGGCGGTGGCCGAATACGCTCAGTTGGAAGGTCATAATATTGACTTTTACGAACGCAAGTGCTGGGCACAACAACTACTATAAGCTATCAACCCCAGGCTCTATAGGGAGGCCATAGAAATCCACAAACATAAGAACACCTTCAATCGCAAAGAAGAGATGCCAGCTGTTCGAAATACACGGATTCTCCAAATGAGAGAAAAAACGATTTCGGAATCGACAGTCCGATTCTAGGACCGATAAATGATGACACGTCATCTGAACCACATCAAATCAAAGCCTCGCAGCAGAGAAGGATAGTCAGACCTTTGCCGCATTGCATCTGAGAATGTCTGCCGCAGATGCAGACGAAACGTCAGGCCCAAAAACCTGTGGACCACGGCTCGGATGAAGCCCGGAAACTTCTATCAATTCATCAGTTTCCGGCAGTGAAAGTCTACAATCTTTGATAGAGTTTTTGATGGCTCCTCATGCACTTTTCCATTTGAAAATCATTGAACACGTCTCTCACATTTTTGAATGAAAACTTAATTCAGGTAATTCAGGAGATTACTGTGTTGTCTGGAATATTTGTTGTCAAAAAATATTATTCATTTGTATCGCCAAAAGCAAATGCAGGATTTTCTTCTGTGAAGAAACCTGCACTAGCACCTGTTATATAAATGAGATTCATAGTTCATGATAACATCACAGTAAGTTCTCCTTTACTGTGATAACATCTTATATATAGTAACCAAGTTGTTGTTGATAGATTGATCAATAAACATCATTCAAGAGTTGAGTTACAGTCGTGAAAGAAACTGTATTCTTATTTCACCTTCCATCCCAAGCTCAGGCTACCTAAGAGTTAAGCATAAAACATGGGGTTCTTCTCTGAATTTCCAGTTAGGTCGTATATTGAGTGGAATTTCTGTTTTATTTGTAGATCATCCTTCCTGAATTATTTTGTATAATGTGCTCATAGCCTCATCTTTCATTGTGTTTTCTCGAATTTTCTCAGATGTCTGATCAGAAATCGGATTGGTTTCTAGAGAATTTATGTGGTCAACTTGTTAAAAAAAATTGTTTATTTCGTATACTTCAAAACTTTCCTTTGTATTTTTTTCGGGTAATCTTGACAAAAGATCCGCTATATGCATTTCAGTCCCTTTAATAACAATAATAAATGGACTTTTATTGGGCGAAGTTTAGTTATAAAAACTATTCTTACACTTAACCCGTTACATATCATCCTAAATGTTAACACAACATAATGAGATGATTTGATTAACATGAATTATAGAAATGAACGTTAATAATATAGGAGATACAATGGCAGTCCTTTTCCAAAAGCTCAAACTAAACTATAATTTTAGCAGACAGAGTCCTGAGATATACTACGAGTGTTGAAACTACAAACCGATCAAAAACCCATCCAAGATTTTTTCAGCATATATTTGAAGGCAAGAACAGAATCTGAAGACTTGATATTGACATTAATTTTATTGTATAAATCGGGAGCCGCATAAGAAAAAGAACCTTCATATTTTTTAGTTGCGTGCTTATGAATTTGTAATTGGCCGGTATCTCTAATATTCACTTGATGAGAACTAGTTCGTTTTACAAGTTTTCTACTCAGATAGGGAGGTTGCTTGAAATGAATAGTTTTGTGAACAAGGCATGCCAAGTGAAGTTTTCTTCGTTTATCCATGCTTAGCCAATTCAAAGATGAAAATTTTGCCGACACGTGATCAAACTTCCTCAACCCATAAATCAGTCGTACACAATTGTTCTGAATTTTTTGGATTCTATGAGAATCAAAAGAATCGATACATGGACCATATACTACATCGCAATAGTTGAAATGTGACAAAACGAGTGATTCACAGAGATATCGCTTCATAGATTTATCAAGCACTTTTCTATTAGCATATAATAATTTAAGTGAGGCATATGCCTTTTGAATGCATTTGCTAATATGTTCGGTGAACTTCAATCGCTTGTCAATAAGCACCCCCAGGTTCTTGACACAATGCCCCACTGGTACCGTGAAATCACCTACCTTAATTTCAATTTTCTCACTGATATGAGAGACATAATGGTCATTACCAAATAAAATAAGTTGAGTTTTATTTGGATCAATATGTAGATTATGTTTTTTGGTGAGAGAAATAATATTTTTAATATTTTCATTAATAATAGTTGTTTCCAAATTGAGAACTTGCGGTGAAATTTGTTTGAAAATTTGTGTGTCATCAGCATATAAGTGGTATTTACAGTCATCCATGCCTGAAAAAATATCTGCTGTATATAAAATGAATAATAGGGGGCCCAGTATTGATCCCTGGGGTACACCTTTGGTTATATTGAGAGATTGCGATATTTCATTTTTAATAAAGACTTTTTGTTTCCTGTCACTGAGAAAAGTTTTGAACATCATCAGCGCGGAATTTTTGATACCATAATAATTCAGTTTGGACAAAAGTAGATCGTGGTTGATAGTGTCGAAAGCCTTAGAAAAATCGAGTAAAACTAAGGCAGCAACTTTTTTATTATCCCACGCCTCAAGAATGTTATCACAAACTTCTAGGAGGGCGGTGGCTGTGCTGTGATTTCTCCTGAAACCTGACTGATTTTCTGGCAATATATTATTGATTGTGATGTATTCATAAATCTGCATGTAAATAACCCTTTCCAGCACTTTCGAAAGTAAAGGTAAAATACTTATTGGACGTAAATCTGATATACTTTTGGGATCTGGTATTTTTGGTAGCGGAGACACCAATGATTCCCTCCAGGATGCAAGAAAATGACCATTTTCCAGACACAAATTGATTAGGTGAGTTATAGGTAGAATTAAAACCGGTAAACAATATTTGAGCATATTCAGAGATATACCATCAGTTCCGAAGGCATTAGACTTGAAAGATAATAAAATTTTTTTCAGGATCTACCATTTCAAATTCGAAATTTATTTCTATATTGAAGCTGCCAGAGTTATAAAAATCGATTAAGTCAAGGCAATTTTCATCATATTTTCGAGAAACTGATAAAAAGTATTAATTTATTTCATTTGGATTACAGATCTCAACAGGTATCTCTTGTTTTTTATTCGGTTTCAGATTCAAGTCTCTCAATATCTTCCAAGTCTTACTAGAGCTATTATCTTTTCCATAATCGGTAACGAAATTTAAATAAGCCTTTTTCTCTCTAATTACTGCCCCATGGACAAAATTTCTCAATTGTTTATAACTATTATAGTCTTCACTGTTTTTGGTTTTTTTGAATTTTGCAAGGGCTGAATCTCTTTGCTTCATCATTCTCTTGACTATATCTGTCAACCAGGGGGCCTTAGGTTTCGTAACGCGAATATCTTTGATAGGTGCGAATTGATCGAAAAGTATTATGATATTTGTAGTCAAAAACTTAATTTTATCTTCAATCGACCTGAGCTGATATATAGAGTCTCACTTTATTTCTGATAAAGTCAAGTTGAAGTCTTGATGACAAAAGTGCCTGAAATCTCTATACCTCAAAAACTTTTGAAATCCCAAGTTGCCTAATGAAGCATATATCAAGCGGTGGTCAGAAATGCCATCTACTCCCACTGTTCCTGAGGTTAGGACATTTTCAGTGCATGTGACAAAAATTTGATCAATCAACGACATATAAGTTCCTGAAATTCTGGTAGGTTCGGAAATGGTTTGTGTAAGACCAAATGAATCCATGATTCGAAGCATTTTATCTACGTAGCTGTCGGTGACGCTTAAAAAGTTAAGATTGAAATCACCCATACATATAATATCATCAACCTTTGGTAATATTTCACTTATAGTTGTTTCTAAAAGATCAAGTGATTCATTGGTATTGGCTCTTATCTGTCTGTATATCACACCTACGGCTACCGATTTTTTAGAGATCTTAATTTTTAACCACATTTGCTCGAGGTTAGGATCAAAGTTAAAACATATAGGTTCAACACTGGCAATACTATTATGAATATACAATCCGACCCCACCACCTCTGGTTGGTCGGTCACATCTATACAAATTAAAATCAGTTATGTTCACATGATCAGACGGTGTATCTTGTGAGAGCCAGGTTTCGGTTACACCTATAATGGAGAAATCGTTTTGCAAAATGATATGTCTTAGTTCATCGAAACTAGCTAATAGCGAGCGTACATTAATATGGACAATTTTATTAGACATGTTAAATAATCAACAGTAACCTTTTCACCAATGATACGAAGGACTCAGAATATAAAGGTATCGAATACAAGTAAATGTGAAGGACGAGATTATTGAAGTAGATCAAATAATGCAGACTGTTTGTACTTAGTTCTTATTAGCTATAAACATGTTAAGGAAATTTTCATTATCGAACTTATGACTTGTATTCCCAACTTTAACAAAAATATTTCCATCAAATGTCCAAACTCTCTTCCTGTCGAAATTCTCACATGCGAGTTTGTATATTTTCAACCTAGCAGCTGTCAGATCCTCTTTAATAGCAATGCCCGTTGTTTTCAACATCTTCTTATTGCCATATACCTGTCTGCGAGAGCGATAACTTCACTAAAATTGCTCTAGGATTACTAGACTTCTCTCTAGTTTGACCAACGCGATAAGAGCAATCTATATCGATTCGCGAGATATTCATATTCATTTTCTCATTGACGATATCTAAAACGATTTCATCTGTGTCTTCTCCATCGGTTTCATCCACACCAAAAATTCTTAAAAAGTTATTCCTTGAGTACTAACTGCTCTGCACGATCGATGCGCGTTGAAAGAATGAGATTGTCAGATTTGAGTTTTTTGTTTTCAATTAGTAAATTTTGAATAATCACATCTTGTTTCTTCATAAGGACTTCGACTTCACTTCTCACTGCTTGTTTGATGAGATCAGAAAAAGAGTTTTTGTACTCACTAGAGTTCAAAATATCCTTGATAGCTGCTGTTATCGCTGGATCGAGCACTGGTTGAGGATTTTTTCTCGTACTTTTTTCACCTCCGGCCATTATCAATTTTTATTGATGTTAACACTAGTGTTTCGATAACTATGTCGCTATTGGATTTCACAGTATATGAAAGTCTTGTTTTCAGAGATTATACCAATATATTGCAGGAGCCACCACTACGATATCTACTCACTATGCGCCATATTCATTTAATGTACATCACTTTCAAATTGTATCTTTGCAATCTCTTTGGAGCTTCTGCCAAAGGTTTCTTGAGAATATTGATGATTGGTTTATGATCTGTCTGAAGCAATACATCATGTTTTCCTGATATATATTGGTGAAATTTCTTGCAGGCATAGACAATTGCAAGCATTCCTTCTTCCAGTTGACAGTATTTTGTTTGTGATGGTGTGAGCATTTCAGATGCAAAAGCGACTGGTGTATTATCTTGCATCAAAGTACATTCGATTGCGAATGATAATGAGTCTGTTTGGATGGTAACTGGTTTGTTCAAATCAAAATACTTCATAAAAGTTTCCTTCTGTATCATTTCTTTGATATGGTTGAAGGCTTCATCATGTTTTCGTTCCCATACGAAATTTTCATTGATATGGGTGAGTTTTCGTAAAGGTTCTGCTACATGGGCTAGTTTTGGTATATATTTGCTCAAATAAGAAACCATTCCCATAAATATCATTACATCAACTTTCGTTTTTGGTGTCATCATGTTCTTTATAGCATCAACTTTTCTGGAATCTGGTTTAACGCCTTCATCTGTGAGGTTATGACCAAAAAAGGTTACTTCTCTTTGGCATAATTTCATTTTCTCCTTATTCAGTTTGACATTTTTCTTTCTCAAGCATTCAAGTAAATTTTTCAGGTTTCTATTAGGGTCCTTCATCGCCTCTTCTTTTGTATCGCCACTGCCATATACCATTAGATCATCTGCTATCGAAATCACTCCTTTCAGCCAAAAAACTATTTCATATTCATGAAGTTTCATTTGGTGCACTGGCACCGGTCGGATATAATTCAATGCCCTTCGTGGTATTATTAGTGTAGGTAATTTGAGACTGGCCTGAACAAATTTTTTGAAAGATGATTTAATATTAGAAAAACCGTGTACATTCGATTAGGAAATTATGAAGATTGAAGCAGAGTTCATGCAGGCACGATTTTCGGAAAGAAGTTGGCATTGAAATGAAATGGAATACCATCAGCCATTTATTTGTCGGACAAATTTCGTACCTACATCAATCCTGCTTGGTTCGACATTTTCCAGTCAGAAAATATCGAACGTACCCTATATATTGTGATGTTTCTCAAATATTTTTGAAATTATTTGACGTAGTAGAGTAGTAAATTTGTATAGTGAGGTACTGGCATTGTCTTATATAATATTTTCAAAAATTACAGAACTCATGTTATTCCAGATTAATACGTGGTGATTATTTTTGGTACATTTTTGTGAAACAAAAAATAGTTACGGTGTTCGTATGTTGTTGTTGTTTTATGAATTTCCGGGGAAAATCTTATTGGTCGCTCTGCGATGATTTATAGTTTGAAAATTATTAACAAGGCTGTGTAAACCATTTCAGGGTAGAATTATCAAACGTGCCTTATATAATTTTTCCGTTCATATCAAACCATGTATACTTTTTGGGTAGAAAAATATTATGGTATCCTGCGTACTATTTCTATTGAAAGTTAATGAGCGTACTTCATATATCATCGGAGTATTTCTTGCAAACTACTGAACTCAACCCCCCTTATCATTTTGGGTGGAAATTTTTTGACGATACGTCGAATCATATATGTGTAAGAAACTATTGAATGAGCCCTATATCACATTTTAGAATCAATTTTTTGCGTTTTCTCCCCCCTGGAAATGAAAAGAGAAAGCTTCAAGTTCTTATAATATCTGTTTTCAAATTGGTATATTTGCCCCAATACATAACTGCAACATTGAAAAGAAGCAAAATCGAGTGACTATTTTGTCAGTGCACTGTAGCGATTGCACCATACTTCAAAATATTATCAAACAACCATTAATAAACCCCTACTTAACTTAAAGAGTCCCTTTGTTAATGGTCTCATAACAAAAAGTTGGTGCAATCGGCTATTAATTAACCCGGCAGGACTCGCACTGTTAAATAAAATCTAACATTTTCAGTTGCACTACAGACTTTTTTTTTATCTCTTGTCAAATTGTTTTCATATTTCAGGAATGCCTTCTATAGAATTCCTTTACCAGTTCATGCTTGTTGGGGCGTGAGTGGGGGGTTGTGGTGGCTACAAATAAATTAAAGTTAGTAATAATCTAACGCGCGAGCCATCACATATGTGCTTTTCTTCAAATTGTTGGTAATTTTAATTTTAATTAGCAGGTACCTTTTTTAATTTTTCTGCTTTTTCCTTTATTTATTTGAGCTTTTCTACAGAAAAAAATGGATTCTAAAACTGAACAGCAGTTTAGAACAACTTCCACTTGTTATAAATGTGAAGATAATAATTGCAACGAAAGTGACGATTAAATTTGAATAATTATACATTTTTCTTTGTTGTTTTTAGAATTTAGAATAGATCAACTAGAATCAATATTAAATAGTTTTCATCATGAAAAGTCAGTGTTAGAAGATATCTATACGCGCGAGGTCGCGTTAGAAAAAATCTATAAGCGCGAGCTAGCGTGAGAAAGAATCTATAGGCGCAAGTTCTCACGTCGTTGAATAGTACGCGAGTTCTCCCGGGTTAACAAAAAAAATCGTATACTTCCCCTAAGTGACGTTTCGGAAGCTAGTCTGCCTCCTTTTACATGCCTATTTTTGAAACTCGTGACGAGACCTGGGGAGTAGGCAGATTGAGGCCCCGGCATCAAGTCACAAATCCTTTTCCTGTGACAACACCTGAGGAGTAGTCAGATTGAGATCTCAGCGTGAGGTCACATCAACATTATAAATCGGAGCCGAAACGTCGAACAGAAAACTCTAGATGCGGTTCAACCCGAACTCAACGACTACTATACATACATAAGTAGAATACGCAACCCATTATGCTGTTTCAATCTCTTTGAAATTTTTTTTTTTTTTAATAATAATAACGTTTATTGTTTCCAAGAAATAACAATTATTTATGATAGGGAACAGTTTCGGTTGAAGCAGTTAAATGCAGTTATCAAAAAGGAATGTGTATCAAAAAATAATGAACACACTCATGCATGAGGCGTGCGCACATACACACACACCCACACTTACAATCAAATTAAATGAAATGGCACTTAAAGGTGTAACACGAAACAAATATCAAGAGGGTAAAAACTTTTTCAGTTTTTTTCTGAATGAATATACATTTTTAGTTACCTTTAGTGATTTTGGTAAGCTGTTATAGCAAATGACGCCTTCGTATAAAATAGATTTTTTATAGAAATTTGTTTTAAATTTTGCCAAAGGAAAATCATTTGCTCTTCTTGTTCAATGACTGTGATCATTTGAATTTAGCTTTATATTTGAATGTTTGATGTTGTTTTTTAGAAAATGAATGAATAATAATGTTTTATATTTGAAAATGGAAATAAGGTCCAGAATTCCTCTAGGTTTATAAAGGTTTATAGTTGGTTCTTTATGATCAAAATTGTATATACATTTTAGAATTTTACTTTGAAGAGTCTGAAGTGGCTTCATTATCGATTTATTGGCTGTTCCCCAAATTGAGATTGAATATTGGTTTCTAGAATAAACTAAAGAGAAATAAATGATTTTTCTATAATGTAATGGAGTTTGATTTATAATTCTATATAGGACACCTAAAATTGGTGAAATTTGCTTTCTCAATATTTCAATATGTTTTGACCACGTTAAATTTTGATCTATATACAACCCCACAAATTTAGTGAATGCGGAATATTCAATGGATTCACTCCCAAATTTTATTGAAACTTTTGAATTATCGGGTATTGACTTTCTTGAAATGAATGTGTATGAAGATTTTCTGTAATTCAAACTCAATTTGTGTGAAGCCATCCATGACGATAAATGTTCCAAATCGTTAGATATATCTTCATTTATTTTTTGAATGTTATGTCCTGAATAGATAAGAGTAGTATCATCAGCGAATAAATAAGAAGTTCGTCTCAAAGTCAAATCTTTGATCGAATTGATATATATGAGAAAGAGAATAGGACCCAAAACTGAACCTTGTGGTACTCCACAAACAATAGTTTCAATCCTGTTAACTTTCTCTCCCATATAAAAATATTGTTTTCTATTGCTCAAATAATTGCTTAACCATTCATATACCCTTCCCCTCAATCCCGCATTATACAATATTTTCAGTAGTATATTGTGGTCAACAGTGTCAAATGCCTTTTTCAAGTCTAGTGACAAGAGTCCACATATTTGATTGGAATCTAACTGTGTACGAAAGTGTGTTACTATATCCATTGCTGCACCTTCTGTATCACAAGACTTGAGAAACCCATATTAACGACTGTAGAAAAAATTATTTTTTTCCAAATAATAACATAATCTACTTTTCATCAATTTTTCGAAAATCTTTGATAGAATTGGTAAAATAGATATAGGTCTATAATTTGCCATTTCATTTCTCTTACCACCCTTGAAAATAGGCCTAACTTTTGCCACTTTCATATTTTCTGGTACAATTCCCAATTCAAAAGATAAATTTGCAATTTTTTTCAATATCGGGGTTAATTCTGATTTAACTGCCTTTACACAATAAGCATTTATATGATCAAATCCGGGACTTTTTCTTTTATCCAATTCTTCAATAATGTCCTCGATTTCGTCATCGGTAACTGGTTTCAGAAACATCGAAGTTGTTTTCGTTTTCCACGTATATGTCTTTGATGCAATTTTGGTGGCTAAATCTGGTCCAACATTGATGAAATAGTCGTTGAAAGATTCACAAATTGTGTTTCCATCATAAATATGTTTGTGATCAACAGTTATGTACTTGATTTGGTCCGAAATTTTCACAGTTTTGTTGTTCAGCAAAGTCTTGATTGTGGTCCAAGCAGATTTTGGTTTCGAATTTTTGAATTGTTCCTTATAAAACGTTTCCTTTGTTTGTCGCACAGTCTTTTTGGTGAATTTATTATAATAATTGAAGAGATCTATGTTTTCTGTGTTTTCCGGATTTTTCTTTTTCTTGAAATGGTAATTATCGCGAATTTTGATAAGTTTGGCCACATTTTCATTAAACCAGGGTTTACAGTCATTTCTTATTTTCCTAGTTTTTTCAGATGAACAACTCTTGAAGATTTCGAGAACTTCGTTGTATAACTGATCAGGGGCACGATATTTATCCAAATTTTCATTCAAAATGGTCAACTTCAACTTAAGTTCATTGTAGTCAAAAAATATACATTTCTTATAGGTAAACTTTTTCAGTTTTTTCTCATGATCAATATCAATGTCGATAATTATCAATTTGTGATCACTCAAACCACTATTAATAATTGAGGTTTCAGAATTGACAAAACAATTAGTTATAACATGATCGATCAATGAACATTTACCATTTACCTCTCTTGTGGGAATTTTATTGTTCAACAATTTGAAATTGTTTGAGTTATAAATGTTATTGATAGCATTACTGTGGATGGAATTCTTCAACATATCAATATTCATGTCTCCGAAAAAATAACATTTCAATTTTTTCGTACAAAAATTTTGCAGCAGTAAATCCATGAACTCTTAAAATTTTTCAATGTTTTGACTGGGTGAACGATATATTCCGCAAAGAATCAAATCAAAGTCTTTGACATTTATCGAAATAAAGCAGTTTTTTTTTTCTATTTTGAGAGTTTCAAAATCAAGTTCTTCGGCAATAAAAATTCCGGTCTCTCCTCCCCTCTGCTGTCTTGATGAATAAACAGACTTGAAATTTGGGAAGTTGTAGTAAATTTCTTCTTCAGCATTCATCCATGTCTCTGTTATAATAACCACATCTACTTTGGTTTCAGCAACTATAATTTCAAGTTCCGCCAATTTATTTTTCATAGATCTTGCATTGAGATAGAGAATTCTAATTTTGGATTTTTTTTTTATGATTGAAATCTAATAGTGATGCATATTCTATTACTTCTGCATTCATAATAGGTTTTGAATGAGAGTCTTAGTTATAATCAATATCATTGATATATCTATCCTGTTGATATTTATATATAGGACATTCTTTATTCGAAGCCGAATGGTTGACTGGAATATTTGTTTTATATTTAGTGTTCGAATAGATACAGTTACTACATTTGAGGTTATTTGAGTTTTGGCAGGATTTTGAGTCATGTTGGCCTGAACAATGAGAGCATACATTCGAATTTCTGCAATTCTTAGAGCTATGATTGAATCTCATGCATTTGTTGCACTGGGTTATATCATTGTTCTCATAAACTGTCAGATTCTGCCAGCCTATGAATAATTTACCGCCATTTTCGTTCATTATTTTATGAAGAATTTTTCCACTCACCTCAGCAAATACCGTCGAAGAATTTTTGTACTGAAGATGGCGAACAAATTTCACCGAAAAATAGTCTTCTTCGGTAATAAAATCATTTTGGTTTCTTATACAATTTTCTATTTCTTCTTTCGTTGTGGATTTGTTTCCCCTTAAATTTGTAATTTTAATTTTTGGTTCGTTTTGTTTCTTTACTACTGTTTCATATTGATTTGGTAGTTTATTTTCTATTTCCTGTCTGATAGTTTTGATGTGGTCCTCATTCCTACATCTGATTGATATTGAACCATTTGGCATTTGTCTGAATGAGTCTATTCCAATATGTAATTCGTTCAGTTTAATATCATTTTCTAAATCAGTTTTTGTTTTTGTTGAAGTCTGTGTCAATTTTGTTTGAATAGTTATTGTTTTTCCGTTGTTATTTTGTAATAAAGTTTTGTTGTTTTTGATTACTTCAGAATATGATCTAAAATTATTAGTTTTAATATTGCAATTTGATTTCAGTTCTATTTCTTGAATTTTATTTTTTATTTTATCCAGGCTTTCCATAATTGAATATTTGTCCACTATATTTGATAATATTAAATCATAATTCTCTTGTAGTTGTTGATTTTCCTTCGATAATAATTCGATATTTTTATTTTTTTCTGCTATTATTGAATCTTTGTCCTTGATTATTTCTTGAAGTGAATGTATTTTTTCCTTCAGAACCTCAACTACATCGGATGAATCGTGGAAAATATTTTTGGAGGTATTTTTTTCTTTCTCGTCAGTATAACTTATTTGAACTACCTCGAATTTGGATTCACTTTTGTTGCAAGATTCTAGTTTGGGGGTGGCTGTTGTACATGCACTTTCATTAAATGGGTCATCAATTTCCTGCTTTTTCTTTCTTCTCATGTTTTCTTTCAATCATCAGTTTTACACTTCTTCAACTGGACTATTTTGCAAGTCGATAGTTTGACAGTTTGATGTTTCCCTGCTGTCAGGAACTTAAAAGTGGAATTTTTTCCAAACAGTCCGATGCCCGATAAAAACTCGAAAAACTTTCACTGCTCCAGGGATGAAGGTATCACAAAAAATACTTTTAGAAATTTGATCTCTTCGTTTTTCCAACTAAATATTGCTTTTTGTTTCTTGTCAATTGAATTGACCAACTGAAACAAGGCTTAAATTCATATCAATTTGATTTTTTTCAACTTCTTGTCAAACAAAAAATGTCTCTTGGGTTTTTTGCCCAAAATAAACCAGTTGGCAGCAAAAAATTATTTCAGGAACAACTACAGAGATACATCGTCATAAATGCGAAAATACGAAACTAATCTATCAAGTAAGTCGCTATTAGCGATAGTGACAAGGTCAATTTCAATATTGTAATTTTTTCAGTGCTTGTGAAAAAAATTATTATACAAATTTTATCCTTTAAGGACCGTATCTTAACAAGGGATGCTCCAATGAAATTTCTTTATGTGAAAGATCCTATCTTTTTTTCGATGAGGAATCACCTCCTTAAATGTTTTACACTTATTTATTTACACCCTGTATAAATAATTTTTGTTTTGAGAGGAAGAGACAGCTACAAGAAAACTCAAGTATGGGGTACATGGAAGAGTCATATTTTGAAATATTCCATAGGTTTGGTAAGAGAATTTATTGAACAGTCTGCCAGTTCAAACTGTAGCAACGAATCAGTGACAGACGCTCAAAGAAGTCAATTTTCCATTTATTAATGATTTTTTGGATTCAGATTTCAGTATGCAATTTCTTTCACAAGAAAAAAGGTGATATTCAACCTCTTTGAGTTTCCGCCACAGCTTTAATCCCCCACTCTGAACTGGCAGACTATTGACGACTAGTGATCTGGACCCCAAGGGATCATTTCACAGTATGAATTTTTCTCTCATCTCGTATTGGACTTCTCCTGTAGTTGTTTGTCTATTTATTGCAGTTTCGCTAATTTTGGCAAGTGCTTTGATTTTCTGGGTGCATTCCTCAATTTTTGCTCATTTGCACAACATATGCATGCTGAGTCTTGCTAATACATATGTTGTCAATGTGTGTTTGGATAATTCCAATTTATGTTGTAAACAACCAACCAGAGTTTTTGGCATAAAATTCGATAATTTATGCAGTATATCTGTTAAACAATTCCTTTTTAGCTCAATTTCGAAAGTTTCGGAAATGACACTTTCCACTTCCGATAAGAAGGAAATTATACTCGAAGAGGGAAAGGTCAGATATCCCCTGCTTTAAACTTTTATATAATTATTGAAAATTTCATTTCCATCGCCGATAATTGTTCTGGAACATTCTTGGCAGGTATTCATTGCCTTGATTTTTTTGGCTACATAGGCACGAAAATAGGAAAATGCCTCACTTGTATCCATGAACTCTTCGGTAACCTGAGCTATTCCATCTGATATCTCTATATCGAAAGAAAATTTATTTTTATTTCCTTTCAGTTCTCCAACATTCAATAGTGACTTCATCATCTCTCCTCCAGAAACATTGCTACCTCGTGGCGGTTTTATCAATGAATACAGTGACATCGGTCGAAATATCTGGTCAACCTGAAGTGATTGAGGGTGTGTATTGCAACCTCCTGCTGATCTCATCATACCAAAAAAATGCTGAAATGTATAAACCGTTTATATTTATTCTAAAAATGAACAATTTGTTCAGGCCAGCCTCAACTCACCTACACTGGTAGGTTGACGGGCTAACACCTATTAGAAAACAACTAGTCCCCTGGCTAATACCACGAAGGGTATTGGATTACATTAAGATGCCTAGGAAACTCTGGTGTATCTACTTATACCTTAATAATTTTGGGATAAACTTGGCGAAAACCGATTGCTTGATTTCTGAGATCGCAAAAGCTTCAGATCGCTATTGTAGATGGCGATCAGTCATATACCATATGCAGCCTAATTTTCAGTAGAGAGGAATGTGCAACCGAATATTCTACCACTGTTTATTATTTGCCTACTGAGATTTTGACAGCCCTGACAGCCAATGTAACGTGGACACCTACCGTTAACAACCTGTCAATACTTGTCACCTGCTACCTCTACAAGTTTTTAGTGTTTTTATATCATTTTATAAGACTAGACTTCGATTCCGAGAAGATTTACTTCGTCCATTCACGACAAAGTTCATGCTAGTGTATTGAAAGTGATAGACTGCCTTGGAATTGGGGATACACACATTAGTTATTCAACGGTTCAAAATAAGTATCACATCGATATTTCCTTTAATTGAAAATTTAAACAGAAGTGAGGATTATCCCTACTCCAATATCTGCAATTTTGACGATTCACTGAACCATTTAGGCAGAACGTAGCCTCATCGGAAAACATATTTGTTCAATAAAACGGGTATTGCACAGAACTCCATACGGCGATCGGGATCGTCTTCATTGAGTTGTTGATGTAGCTGTACACCGTATGGATGATACTTTTCTGCTTTTAAAATACGTAATACAGAGCGTTGGGATACGCCATGGTCTGCAATTTGTCGTGAAGTACTATGAGGATTATTCTCTACACTCGATAAAACATCAAGTTTCACGTTTTCTTCTACTCTAGGACGTCCGGCATTCGGAATGTGCTTGACATGACCAGTTTCTCTAAATTTTTTCTCAATCTTACTTACTGTTGAACGACTGATAGGTCTATTTGTATACTTCGTATTGAACAAGTCGCATACCTCTTGCTGAGTTCTGGTTCTATCTCTGCATCCAACAAAAATTAAAATTTCTATACGTTTGGTTTCACTTGAAGTAGCCATAGTTTACTTTCAGAACCTTTTCACTTAAAATATGTGGTGAATTTTTCTCAAAACGTCTTAAGTTAAGTAAGATATTTCAACTGACATTTACTTGACACCCACTTGACATTTATGACATTAATTTGTCTTTTTTATATATTTTAGGGGATTAGAGCCTTGGCGAAAGCTCAAAGAAGTCAAATTTCGCATTTTTCAACACTTTTTTATTAGCTTTACTTGTAACTAACTGACAATGTAATAAAATCTTGGAAGTCAATTTTCACCCACTTCCAATCATCTGAATAATATGGAATTTTTCACACATATCAAGGACCGACGACAATACAAAAATTTCATAATATTAATTTAATAATAATGATGATGATAAGATTTTTTTATTTCAATTTTCACTCAAATCAAATCCTCCGAATAATCTAAAATTTAGCACACATATCAAGTGCCGACAAATCTAAAAATTGAATAATAAATTATAGTTTTGAAAAAACTAAAGACACACGCTTTTATAGTACTATGAAATGAAAAGTGAAGAATAATATTCAAAAATTAACTTTTATGTTAATAAGGCGGACGCGGAGCGATAGAGTGGCCCCCAAGATCTCCAGATCTTACACCCCTGAATTTTTTCTTGTGGTGGATGGCATTTTGAACATCTCATTTGAATGTTATATCTTATTGAATATAAAGTTATTCTCTTACTGATTTAATTTTTGTTCACCCTGTACAAATAAATCAAATTATTCATTATCATTGAATGCAGTATTGAAAGACCTTTCAGATGAAGTATCACAACACATATATTTCCATTTAAAAAAAATACCGATTAAGTCACCACGTCGAAACCAGTGACATAACCTCTTTAAAAAACACATACAGAAATTGGAATTTAAAAACAAAAATCGACCTCTTTCAGGATTTTTGTCAAAAGCACAATGCTGGCGAAATATCGAATTTGTTCCATAATTTAGCCGCGCATTGTTTAGACTTTTAAACACTGTTGAGTGCGAAGGATTAATTTCAGTTTACATTGACAACAATAAACCTCAAAGTTACGTCAATCTGACAAAACAGACATTTGACAGATTATCGAAAATGCTCATATAACGCCCCCTATCCAAAAATTATAAAGCTTTTGTAATCGTCGATTGTTTTTCGCCAAGAAATTCCAAACAATATTGATTCACTAGATACATCAGAGTTTCCTAGGCAACTTAGATTACATCCAACAGGTATTAGTGCGGGATTCTTCACAGAAGAAATTCCACATATTATGCTCTTGGCGACACAATTACCAGAACTGATTTTCAATTAGGTACTGGGACGGGGGACACACTTGCAGTTGCAGTTGCAGACCGCAGACCGGTTTCGGGCTATTTGGCCTCTCGTCATTGCAAGACAGTGCCATCTTCAACATAAGTCGATGACTTCCCATTAATAAAAATCATATTCGAGCAGAGTATCTTCCCTAGACCTAGGCTGATACAAACAACTAGCTAAATAGCCGTTGCTGCGCCATCTGCCCGTAGACTAGGTACTAACCAACTAATTATGGGAAGTCATCGACTTATGTAGATGATGGCACTGCCTTGCACTGACGAGAGGCCAAATAGCCCGAAACCGGTCTGCAAGTGTGTCCCGTCCCAGTAATTGAAAATCAGTTCTGGGAATTGTGTCGCCAAGAGCATATGTGGAATTTCTTCTGTGAAGAATCCCGCACTAACACCTGTTGGATGTAATCCAATGCCCTCGTGGTATTAGCCAGGGGAGTAGTTGTTTTCTAATAGGTGTTAGTCCGTCAACCTGCAGTGTTGGTGAGTTGAGGCTGGCCTGGATAAATTGTTCATTTTTAGAATATTTGATTTAAAGCCAGTCTTCAAGCATCCATGAATATTTGTGGTATAAACTGTTGATGAGTATTGAGTTGGATATACAATGAATAATTGGAAAGCAAATAGTTTTGCAGCAAATGGTATGTTTTTGTAATTAATTGCTAAGAATACTTCAATATGTTTCTATGGAAATTGGTACACTCCGAGAATCAGCTGTACCCTAGTCCTTCTATAGTTGTAAAATTATGACATTTTTCTATTTTAAACTAATTTTTAAGTTAACAAACTTTTTAAATTTGAAATAGTAGATCGTACAGATTACTTGTAATATTTTATGAAAAACTTGTGTATGTTCAATTGCAAGGACCTTTTTATGTTGTACAACCCAGTGATTTTTCAATCCAATCAGAATTATTTTTAACTTATATAGTTTTTTTGGTGATTTCATTTACTTTTGATAGGCAATCAGTACATGTACAGTATTTTGCTTTCTCCAGATTTTTCTGCCACCCCAGAAACAAAGATTTACCGATATATAGAGAAATCTATTGAGAGACAAGCAGGTTGTTCATGTATGATTTCCATTCACATATCAAAAATACTCTATTTGTCCACCAAGTTTTTGGTGAATAATCAATGTACATATAGAAATTACCTCTAGATGATCTTGATTGATTCGTGAAGTCATTGAATAGGTGAAACCAATGCTGCTCAGATATTGAATCAAATCAAGGGTACAAGAAACTGTAGCTTTCAGTCCTTCAGACGTTGAATCTGATAAATACTTTTTTTTCAGAACAAGCTTCCCATGCCTTCAGGTAATCTAGAAAATCTACCAGTTCCTGAAAAAAATCATTTTATAATTTTGAGCTAATTTAAGAGCAAAAAGTTATTCAATCATATAAATCAACTGAATGTTCAATTTTCCTTCATTGAAAAATAAACTTTCATCTTCTGTGAATGGTTAAATTCACTGATCTCATAAAATAATTATTTCGTTAAGATCTAGGAATCAGAATGATGTTAGTTTTTTGTTGCTAATTGTGTCAACAATTTCTGAGGAAATCGGAACATTTGCTGTTTCCATTTAGAAAAGTGTTCACCTTATACTTTCTTGAATTATATCTAAGGCCTGAATCAGGTGAACGAGAATTCATGAGATGAATGATTCTATTAATTTTCTTACAGAATTTAATTGCTACATCAATTTCTTCAAATGATACAATTTTATTTTTATAGGCCTCCATTGCCAGAGCAGTTGTGTTACTGAAGAGCTGAAAAACGATATATATTTGTATATATATATATATATATATATATATATATATATATATATATATATATATATAGTTCAACTACTACTACATGGGGTGTCACTTGAATGAAGAACCAGCACATCTGAGAACATAATCCCTAGTTGCAATCAAAAAACTTTCTATAATAATTAAAACGTCAAGGAAACAATAAGAACTAGGTACAATTAAGATTTTGATTTTATCATAGGAACTTCCACATGCATTCAAATCGAAGTGTCAAACTTTTCAAAAAAATTGATAGGTTTCTATTAGACGAACTTGGCCTTACATATTTTGTATACTGATGATTCTATTGGTGATGAAAAATCCCGCGAGGATTCAGCCAATAAGACCGTCGGTATCGACATTCACTCGTAAGCTGCCGCCTGGTTGGAAATGTAGCCTAAGAAAATCGCATTTGTATCACTGCCTGTGTCACTACCTACCGTCAAAAAATATAAGCTCTGGCTTCGGTTTCTCAGATCGGGAGGATTTGAGTAAGATGCCTACCTGGGCATTTTAGATTTGACTAAACAAAAGCATATCAGTCGACGCACCAGGGGCACCAGGGCATTGTCTAATCCTTAGACAATGACCAGGGTTTTATATGCATCTTGCTCTCGACCAAAGACCAAACAATATTGTATTAATGAAAACATTAGGGTTTCCATCCGTCTTACACTGAAAGCGATAATAGTTCAATCAGTTGACGCTTTTTCTGAATCTGACAACGGTTGAGTGTTTTTTCAGACAAGGATTGGTTTTTTGTATAATTCATCATTGATGAATTACAGAAACCTTTCAGCTGGTGAAGTTTAATGTCAATTAGTATGTTGAGACATTCGATAACAGATGACGCATGTTAAATGTGCTGAAAGGTGCTGTCAAA
This sequence comes from Zygogramma bicolorata, assembly GCA_032362365.1. Classification (NCBI taxonomy): domain Eukaryota; kingdom Metazoa; phylum Arthropoda; class Insecta; order Coleoptera; family Chrysomelidae; genus Zygogramma; species Zygogramma bicolorata. The sequence continues at coordinate 202,917 of JAVJAQ010000196.1, forward strand.
ACATAGCCTTATAATCAAACGCATGCGTGCTAATGCTAATGTTGATATGATAAATTTCAAACTTGTTTGGGTGTGAAAAAAATGGTGTGGAATGTTGTATTTAAGACATCGGTTAAAGCAATATACTATATAATATTAGCATCGAAAGCGGCTTTAACTTTAAATACTTCAAAGGCAACTATAGTCTTAATACTATAATATTGTTATCGTTTATTTATAGTTTTTTTTTCAAGTAAATGTGAGGTTACTTTTTGTTCACATAGTTTTTTTAGTATTTTTTGTAATATTCTAATACGTTCGGCGTACTCTTTATAAGAAACAAAGAAAATGGCCTTAGCGATAAGTGATATGGGTGAGTACCTATCGTGAAAATGTTCAGTTTCTTCACTTCCGCCTAAAGTCATTTAACCTGTCAACAATATCACCAACTTTTTCATGTTTCAATCAACGTTTGTTTATGAATAAAATACTGTGACCAAACCTTTTTGATTCAGGAGCTTAACAACTATTCTGTGTATTTCAGATTCGACAATGGAAATTGTTATGAAAAATATTTATTCCTCATGTGACATCCAAAATACTAACTTGGTTCCTACTTCCAAGTTGATCGATTTCATTATGCCATACATGCTGGAAGATCTGTAAGTACACTAGCAATTAGGTTCAATTTATCAACTATACCATATTATACAATAAACTCAATTTCACGAAGAACGATAAACAATGAAGGCATCTGCTACATGGGTCCTATTCCAGAAGCTTGAGCTCTTTCACAACATTCACAACCCCATATTGTGTTTGTATGGTATTAACTTTCATGAATATTTTCTTATTGTACTCTTTCGTGAAGCAAAAGAAAGAATAAATTGCATCGCTACTTTCAAAACAATATAAGGTGGATTCATGCAGCTTCAATTATCAAGTAACAATTATCAATGATTAGTTAAACTGTCTAATTTACTGTAGATGATTCATGACACCAAATTATCAACTATCAATTAACAAGTAAGAGTTGCCCAACTTTTAACTTTCTTTAATAATTGTAAAATTTGTTTCTCTAATGTGCAGGGTAATACGGTTTATATGATCATAACCAAATTTTTCTTCAAATGATGTGTTTTTCGCGATTGTTTTTCTGCTCATTGAATGTGAGCGAGTTGAAATTGAAACTGTAGATGCGATTCTGGTGGACTATCTCAGGAAAAAAATTATATTTCATTTTCAATTCCAATCTTCAACTCTCCAAAACGAAGCTAGGATATATAAAAATGAATAAAAAATGCTAGGTACTCTAATGTTTATGTAAGGTTAAAGTTGAGCCCATTCCACAAGCTTTGATCATTGTTAAATGAATGCATTCTTTTTAATTACTTTCTACTTGATAATTGTTAATCGCTACTTGTTCATTCTTATTTGATAATTGAAGCTACATGAATCCACCTATAGACATGCAATGTTGTGATATTGTAGAAGGATCCAATGTTATTTTCTAATCGTTGAAGCACTTTCAAATGTTCATTTGAAAGGATTCTTTCAAAATTTTGCATTTTTTTTTAAATTAAGTCGATTTATGTATGTAATTATGAAAGTTTACTTAGTATGACATTCCCTTGAATATCATTCTGTAAAGCACTGAATCTCTCAGCAGAGAAGAAAGAATTTTGCTAGTTATATTGCTGTTTTTTATAAGGAATATATCAAGGCATATACAGTTGAGAAAACTATCTTCATTCAAATATCTTGTACCTTCCTTCATTGATATGTGAGTAATTAACATTTTCCTATTTGAATAAACACCAATAAAATCTTACTATATTTATTTGAAGGTTATTCATTACTCAGTGTTATGTAAGACAAGGCAACTAATAAAACTTTTCAGTTATCTTCTTTGGATTAAAGTTTCTGAGATAACACACTCCTCTTTGTAAGTAATGGTATTCACCAAACACTTGTTTGAGGAAAGTGCTTGTTGACACTATTTATCAAAGATGTGCGAGAGCATGAGTTTTATTGCATAATATTTGTTTTGTTTCTGAACTGTTTTATAATATGATTATGCAGATGATGGCCGCCTTATTTTCAAAATGAATGTTATACCTCCAAGATACTTGAAGGTGGATTTATGCAACGGTTATATTCAATTTCAATTCCACTTTCAGTATGTGGAATAAAAATTTTATATTGAATGAATGATTTCATGCACCAACATCTTCACTTTTATTTAAACTTCGAAGAGAAAGTGTAATTTGCTTGTGCACACACACAACTTACATAAAAAATGGCAAAAAAAAATATTTAAAAAAATTGATTTGAAAAAATTTCCTTTCAACTTTTACTATAATGGTTCGTGTGATAACTAATAAACGATGAGCTTGAAACCTCTGGTGTAAAAGTTGAAACTTTTCCTAGAGATCAATTACCCTAACACCAAACTGATATTTTTCCACTCGAACGCGCGTTTCGCTAACAAGGTTAGCATCTTCAGAAGAATAAAATGATACTAAATATAAAGCTAGGGTTAGTTGTTTATATACCTAAAGGTTTTTTTGTCCGATATGGACTTTGTTTGTTACTGTTAATTATTCTAATTTATTTCTAGATAATGAACTCACTACCTGCAAGTTCCGTTATCTAAGTATTAGTATTGATTATTCTGATTACTTTCTCAACAATAAATTATAGGTCCCTTGTCACCATTCATGCTGTTTTTACATTTCGCTATTTTTAAACACATGCATCGAGTAGTCTTGTGTCATGCACATACCTGATCAGTTTCAGATTGCTTTCACCAATTCTGTGGTCATTGTCTAGAGCGTGTTGGGCGACACTGGATTTTTCTACCCTTCCGTATTTTATGTGTGCAAAATGCTCTTTGAAACGGGTTTTAATAGCTCGTCGGCTCTGGCCGATGTATTTGTTGCAATCTTGACAACTGATCCCGTAAATTCCCGACTTCTCTGAGTTTTCTAATTTATTTTTTTGGTTACCAAGAAGCTGTTGTAATGTGTAAGAAGTTTTATATGCAACTTTTATATTTACTTTGTCAAATATCAAATGAATATAAGTAAATAACTTACCTCAGCTTTAGATTTAGTTTCAATTTTCTTCTCCTGAAGATGCTAACCTTGTTAGCGAAACGCGCGTCGAGTGCAAAAATATCAGTTTGGTGTTGGGGTAATTGATCGTTTCGTGTGATAACAGGTTTGAAAAATGCAGATGATTGAATGAGTTTGAAATATTACCTCAGCTCAGAGATGAAGAATAGTTTCTATTTATAAAAAGACTTATTATTAAAAGTTCAATACCACTGGTGTGAGCTTTAGTTATCTCCTGAGAAAATATTTTTTCCGACGTTTCGAAATTTATTATTTTCATCTTCCTGCGCAACAATGAATTCTTGTTGAACAAAAGAATTTGTTTTCGTAAGAGGGACTTAGTCCTCCTGATCATTTGGAATTGAGAATTTGGGAGAAATAAAAATCAGCAATACTCTCTTAGACACATTACAATCCGGTCAACCCTTTATAATTCAATATGTCCTAGGATATGCTTTTATACAATTCATATCATTAGTACTTCACTCACGACAAATCATACCCACTGCTTTGGAACGTCGCTAACAATATTTTGTTGCAAAATGGGATACCTCCTAGTCCTTCATAGTATGAAAAAAAAAATAGTCAGATTACCTGAAATATTCTCCCCATGTTCTGCTGCAGTCAAGAAATCATTTTTTGCAGATTCTTCAAGTCTTCCCTATCAAAAAAAAGGTTCTCAGAGATTCACAACCTTGAAAATTTTACACTCCTAGCGATGTTCTATGTACATTACAGGAGTTTCCCTTTCACGGGAGCCCAAAGAGTGATAACTGTGTCATTGTTTGAATTATCCCAAACATCTTTTGTTCAGCCTATACAGTGTGTCACATAGAACTTCCTTTAGTACTCTCAAGTGAAGGAGTGAAATTATCAAAATATTTTTCGTATAAAAGTTTTAGATATCAACTAATTTAGCCTTTTTCAATTATTGATCAATACATATCTATCTATACGCAATAGAATATATTAAAAAAAAGTTTTGGTCTTAATTTTTTTTTTTGGAAAAAATCTACATTTTGATCATTTCAGTCCTACTAGTAAACACAAAAAACTCCATAATTAAAAATCAAGAAACATATTCCAGTTTGAGATATTCTAGCCTGCTCCCCACGTTGAACTATTGAAAGTTGCTAAAACATATCTAGTACTTTTATGTGAAACTATACAAAGAATGAATACTGTTGCATCAGTAATAATGATTTTCTCTTTAAGATCAAAATGTGCATCTATTGAAAATAGTATATTATTCAACGAGCGTTTAATGATGGCTCTTATTCACGAGTAGAATACTATAACAAAATTGTTGAAGTTTTTTTGTTGTAAAATTTTGTAACATCACGTACATATTTTTAGCAACCCTATTATTTTATTCTAACAAATATTTCATACACTACTATCGACAGGTTTGAGTCAAATTTGTTTGGATTCAAAAGCTATTTCGATATGACACGCACATTCATAGTTGCTGATAGCTCAGAGTAGATGCTCCTTGCGTTTTTTTTATATGTAGGTAAAGAACTGAATTGAAAATATTTGGTGGTTCACACGATAAAATCGTCCTATAATATCGGTTGCAGTTTAAATGTTGAATTTGGAATTTTTTATTTTTGTATAAATTTCGGTACCTAATTGAACCACTTGGTATATACCCTCATACTTTCAGAATGAACTCTTCAAGTGTAGTCCACATATAAAAAAATGTAAAAGGTATTCCATTTGAAATATTCGATAAAAAATTGTTTTCAAGTTCTGATCCCCCCACAGACAGTCTAAGGTAGAAGATTTCTGTCCAAATTAGACAAGTTTCTCAGCAGGAGATTGAAAAACCAACCCTAAAGCTGCAACATTAATTAACCACTTTTACAGTCGATTGCACCGACTTTTTCTTATGAGACCATTAACAGTGCGTTAACTGACCTTTAATTGCCCGTTAGCTTAAAGCTTCCTTAACGAAAAGTAGGTGCAATCGTCTTACTGATATTAATGTAGAGGTTATTTTTATTTTTCAGTTCAGCATTAGAAAGTCTGAAATCTTCATTAGATCCCAAAAATGAGGATGTGTCCGTTACAAGTGAGAAATTCTACGAAGTAATGAATGAATGGGCACAAAAAATTGCAGGTTCAAATGATGACGATGAAGATTTCATTCGTACTCCTAGGTATGTCAATATCTCATATTGTGGCATAAAAATTTTGTTTTGGAAAAACATAAAACTTCTTTCGTGCTAACTTTAAACTCTCGGTTTTCGTTTGAGGATTTTTTTTAATACCTATTCGCAATGGAGTTTTTTTCTCCTAGAGAAGTGTACCCCTCACAAATTCAAATAAAAACTACCTACAAATGATAAAAAATTTCGTGTCTACATGGCTCCATTTTGAAAAAAACATTATTTAGAGTTTCAAGTTTTACTCGGGAAATTGAAATCTTGAAGTTTTCTTTCATTTATTCTTGATTTGATCTGCTGAATAAATTTCTGATGGGCCTAATTATTATTAAAGAAATTTCAGAATAGTTGATTTCAGAAACAGTATGATGTGGAACTCATCAATCGTGATGATAAACTATCAAGAACTCTAAAATCAATTGCATCTTAATGTTTGCTATTTTACAAATACAAGTTAAAGGTCAACGTCAAGGTCAACTAGTTGATACATCTATAAATGTAGGATCTCATTCCAATGAACATTCAAATCATGACACTCTCTGAGGTTTTTGATAATTTCAATTATTTAGGCTATATTTTTGACCAAATCTTTAACAAAATTGTAACGAAAGTATTTTTTTATAAAAGTATATGGACATCATACAGCTCAAACTTTTGTTAGCGCCTAAAGTAACAATGCTTATCACAAGTAGGTGCAAATCATATGCAAATGGACCAAGTGAATGAAGTCCAATATGGGTTTTCAGTACAGATAAATTTGTCTCAAAACATTTTAGAACAAGTTTTTTTGTCAACTTCATTCATATGACCCAATGTCTGTAACCTAATATTAGGTAGGAAGGAATATGATTTAGGTATGCTGCCTTGGTAATGATTTTAGTTTTGTTGTTTTCACTTCAATAGGTTGACTGTTTTGTGGTGTGTTTGGTTTCTGAAGTTTCCAACTGTAACTTTTCATACAGGTATTTTTCCCAGTATCTGTTAAGAATAAACAATGAGATTGGAAACTTTGATGTACATAAATAGCTAACCCTCGTCTTTAGATTTAGTATCAGTTTTCTTATGAAGATGCTAACCTTGTTAGCGAAACGCGCGTCGAATAAAAATAATATTAGTTTGGTGATATGGTAATTGATCTCTACCAAGATGCATAAAAACCCTGTTGCGTTGATCGATATGCTTTCGTTTAGTCAGTTTCTCTCGATCTGAGAAATCGAAGGGAGAGCTTAAATTTTTTGATGTTAGGTGATGATGCAAATGCTACTTTTCAAAGCTGCAATTCCAATCAAGCGTCAGCTCACGACTTAATTTCGAAATCGGCGGTCTCATTGGTTAAACTTTGGCGGGGATCTTTCGTTCACCAATAGGATCATTAGTACACAAAATTTGTGTAGACAGGTGACAGGCCACCTTATAGTTAACCCCTTACGGACAATTTTGACAGTTACATACTTCGATTTGGAGTATTTTAAATTTGAATGCGTTTGGAAGTTTCAATAAAGTCAATATTCAATTCTATTCCATTCAGTATTATTCGTTTCATTTCACTTTGTACTTCCCACGTCTTTATCGTTAATAGTTCATTGTTGTGTGAATTTTTCAGCTCTACTCAATTCAATAATGAAGCCATTTGGATTGTTTGTGATGTTAATAGTGCCGAATCTAATATCCAACTCCATAATATATTAAGTAGTTATCAAAGTGTTGAAATAATAGGATAGTTTCAACAAAAATTTTGAAAATAGAAGATAATGGAAGATCCCAGAATCAAAATTGATGTCAATCGATAATAGAACGCGAGATTATTCTGACGATGATGAAAACAAATTTCACCTCGAATGACGTTTCAAAAACAATAATTTGAAATCATGGAATGAAAGTTCTTTCAGGCGAGTGTTTTTAAATGCCCATAACTTCTAAAACTTCCGTCGAGCGTGCAGGAAATATGGCGTTATGTTACCAGATTCATGAAGTGCTCCTCTGTTGGCAATCTCTCAAAGGGATTTCTTTAGTTGAAATTGTTCAAAATCAAGAATGCGAGAGATCGAGAATTTGTACCCACGATTTTTCAGGTATAAGTCAACGTACCAGGTTTTTTATCCATCTTGATCTCTACAAAAAGTGTCGATATCTTCCACAATTATTGATTTATTCCAAAATTTGAATTTTTAATCATAGAAAGTTAAGCCTGATCAAGATTTTGGTAATACTTCGGTCGCTATGAGCACCTTCTTTGAAATTTTTTTTTGTGGAACTTACGTAATTCGGTCTCCTCTACAAAAAACCTCAATGAAATTATCGGCGGTCTCTTATATTTTCGGAGATACAGGGCCTTTTTGGTGTAAAACTTCATAAATTTCCACATCAAATTTCTGTTGTTTGAACACACAAAATTCCTCCTTCTTCTGATCAAACGTTAGTCACTTTCTTATTCACTCGTTTTCAACATTTTCAAGCAGAAAAAAACATTAGTTTTCCAAGAAATGCAATTATTTTCAAACCATAACCAATTTGTTGTGATGTCATAGTGCAATGACAGTCGAAAGTGATGTATTTGCAGTGTTGCCGCTCTTATTGTTATTGTCGAGAACTGATGCATTAATGTTGACTTTTGGAGAAAGTTGGATTTTTCGAAAAAATAATGTGTTTTTTCTGCTTGAAAATGTTAAAAACGAGTGAATAAGAGAGTGACTAACGTTTGACCAGAAGAAGGAGGAATTTTGTGTGTTCAAACAACAGAAATTTGATGTGGAAATTTATGAAGTTTTACACCAAAAAGTCCCTGTATCTCCGAAAATATAAGAGACCGCCGATAATTTCATTTAGATTTTCTGTAGAGGAGACCGAATTACGTAATTTCCACAAAAAATTTTTTTTAAGAAAAGGTGCTCATAGCGACCGAAGTATTACCAAGATTTTTTTGGTTAGTCTAGTTTTGGTATACTTATTGGTCTCAATCTGATTGTTCTTGCTATTTTTGTGAACTCAAATGTTCTTGAATAATTTATGCCTACTATTTCGAAGAGGTGAAAGAAAGTATATGCATCAACTCAATTATTATGCATTGATTATTTCAGTCAGTTAAACGAAATAGATGAAAAACGCCTGCCATACACACAATCCACTCCTAGAGCGAGCTTTGGCCAAAAACTTCTCAGATGCGAAGGCCTTCTGAACCTTTCAAATGAGTCATTTTATAATATATCCGCTAGTGTTGATACCAAAGATAATAGTACAGGTGAGTTGACTCTGATTATTCGATTAGTCTGATAATTTTTCAAATAAAGGTTTGATTGGGTTGAAAACCAATAGTGTTGATGAAAATAATATCAAAAACGTAATATCATAAACGTGTTTTCTGTGTTTAAAAGAGTTGAAAACATATAAACGAACGAACAGATGTGTATTTAAATGCAGGACAAAACAAAAACAGATGCATCCTGCGTTCATATATGTATTTTCTGATCCCTGTGGATGGGCTTATCAAAGTCCGAAACGTTAGCAAGAAAATGAATAATATTTTCGGTAAATTTATTGAACCAACCAACTCTTTACTAAAACCATTATTTGGATCACCAACCGTTATTCGTTTTAATTTTTTGTTAGTTGGGGTTGAGAAAACAATGTTGGAGGAGCAAATAAAAAAATTGGAGCACCAATTGAATAAGGTTACCGGTGAATTGGAGATGGTCAAGATACAGCTTACCGTGACGGAGGAGCAGAATGACCAACTTCACGCGGATTTGGAGAGGTGTCGAACGAGATTGTCAAGGTCAGTGGATTCTGTATCAGGTGGGGATTTTAAACTCGATTTCGAGATTTTGTCGTATATTTCAATTCAAAAATCATTCATTCATTCAAGTCAATTAAATATAGGAAATATGTTTAAAACCTCAAACTGAAAAGTATATGCAACATATTTTATTCTTAAAATTTATTTCAACAATATTCAATAGTAATATCAATGAAATTTTTAAATTGAAAATATATATATATATATATATATATATATATATATATATATATATATATATATATTGTGCTTTAAGAAATTCCACTTTGTGTAACTTCCCCGGAAATCACGCTTTCACAAATTCTGAATCTCTTTTTAAGTGGGTACGAGAATAGCTATTTTATTCAGATTGAGCATTGCCAAAAAACTTTTTGAGATAAAGTTCGAATCCTCATTGTTCACCTTTTATCATTCTGATGACTCCTATATTAGTTTTCGACAATTTTTTTGTTTTTCTATAAATCTTTCATTTAATTTTTGTATTGTGAATGGCATATGTGATAGTTTCATTTGAATTGTTTCTGAAAATACTGATTAAATGTGTGATTTTAAATTTTTCAATGGCATGGGGTGTCGACTGACACATGTAAGTCTTTTGTCTTTCTATTCACTCTATAAGTTTTATTGAAATTGGTTCATTTCTTTGAGAAATTGAATGTTGAACTTGTTATTTAAGAAAGAACAGAAAAGATGCTGTCGTTTCTTTCATCAAGGAAATCAACATCAAATAATTTCAATAGGAACAAAATCAAAGTAAATGTTCAATATTTAATATCTCCATAAAGAATGAACCAATGTAGAAAAAATTGACGGAGGCAATAAAGGGACAAAAAGAAGTATTTTCAAATGATGTATTACTCGACCCCACTTTCCATTTAAAAAACTATGGGGGTTAGCTGTTGACCGCAAGAGGGTTTGAAGTTATGGGCTTGGTTTTTTCATATCAAAATGAGTTTCCCTAGAAATACAAATTGGCGTGTTCTTTGAAATTTTTGATGACAAGTCCCGTTTCCGACTTAGAAGGAGGTTAATTTTTCGTTGGAACACACTGTACAATGTACGTTGTACATAATATTTGCAAAGGTCAGAATCAAATCAAAGACATTCTAGACATGTTGATTTCCGTAATTTGATGAAGGAGCACATCAGAAGTCCCAAACTGCAGTCAACCAATTCCTTTGAGAACTCCCAAATAATATTCAAGTATTATTCAGCAACGCTTTTCATGACCATCAGTTGAATTTCAATCATAATACAGCAAGCAACTCGAAACTAACGCATTAAATTTAATTTCAACGTTTCAATACTTCACCAAAAATTATATGCCTAATGCAGAATACAAAAATTGTACTTTTTCATAAAGTTTATTGATCAATGATTCACCAATGCCATCATGGAACGAATATCTGCTGTGAAAAAATTGTACGGTGTTTACAGACAGTAGACATGGAAAAAGTCTTGGAGAACTCGAGTTCTGACGTATCATAATAGATTGATTTTGTATTGGGTGCCAAGTAAATCAAAAATCACAAGAAATGAAAAAGCAAATGAGCTTACTAGTAGGCTTGGCAAATTTTCTCAGCTCAGATTGCTTGGTGTTATTATTAAATTGTTTAGCTTTGATAATCATGATTATATAACATTACTGGCATCGTTTAGCAAGTTGCTGAGTTCTTTTATCCCATAATTTTCTCAATATACAGGGTGTTTCCTAACTACGGTTCCTAACTGCAGGGGGTGATTTGTTAGGTCATTTTAAGAAGAAAAGTTCCTATGAACATATGTCCGGAGTTGCTTCGTTTCTGAGATACAGGGCGTTGAAATTAATAAAAAAAACGGTAATTATAAAATATCATAAATATCCTAGAACCGATTTGGTTGAAATTTGGTACATTTATTTGAACCAATAAGGCGATCATTCAGCCCTAACTAGATTGAAATTATTATGGCCAGTGGTATCTCAGTGGGCACCACAGCCAACATTATTGTAAAAAAAAAGTGCGCCACTGACTTTTTTTGGAAAATTTTCATTTTTTTAGCTTAAGCAACTGAAAAAACAACTTTTTGGTCACCTGTATTTTCATCATATCTAGCTTCGTTTTCGAGAAAAAACAAAAACATAAAATAAAGACCAAAAATAAAAATATTAACAATTGCGATATTACAGTAAATGAGCATAATGTCCACCTTCTGATAAAATACACGACCGCCTTCGATTTGCCATTGATTGTCTGACACGTTCAAAATTCCTGGAGTAGTCATTATTACATTGCAATTGTCAATTATTAGGTTCCTCAAGTCATTCACATCTAGCACAGGAGTTTTATAAACAAGATCCTTCAGATGACCCCATGAATAGAAATCTAGAGGATTCATATCAGGACTGCGAGCTGGCCAATGTTGAGGTTCTGCACGTCCAATCCAGCCATAAGGGTAGGTGATGTCGAGATGCTGACGAGCAAGAGCACTAAAATGAGCTGGAGCTCCGTCGTGCATAAACCACATGTTGCCTCTTGAAAGTATGGGCACTTCTAACAAAATGGGTAAATGATCTCGCAAAAAGTCCGTGTAGGATTCACTATTAATCTTTCTGTTGAAAAAAACGGACCAATTAGGTAGTCACCAATAATTCCTACGCAAACGTTCAGCAAAAATTATTGTAAAAGTTCATAATAGCATTTAGTGAAAAATTTGCCTCGTCCGTAAATAAAATATTTGGTAAAAAATTATTATTGTGTTCCATCATAAGAATTAACCACCTGCAAACCATTAATTTTGGATGAAAATCATGAGGCAGTAGAGCTTGGACCCGCTGTATGTGGTATGGATATAAGAGGTTTCTTTTTAGAACTTTCCAAAAGGTTCTTGGGCTGACTTCAAGCTGCAGTGCAATCTTCCTGGTCCTATTTGGAGGATCTTCTTCTATCGCATCAAGTATAGCTTCTTCTAGTTCAGGCGTTGTTACCGTTTTTGGTCTTTCACCACCTGCATTTTTATTGAAACATAATATTGCATGTTTTAGCGCAAGGAATTACTCTGTTAGGAGATCTGTCCTGGTAAATTCCTCGTGTTTCTCCCGAATTTCCATTTGCTCATCCATTAATAAGGTGCATGTCAGCCATTTCAGTGTTAGTATAATTACTCATGATGGAATTGCTGCAAATTGACAACTCTGAATTTCCAATAACCAAAAAAAAAAAAATTAATATTTCAATTTGAAATGAAATATGTGTAGGAAAAACCCTAGTATCAATGTCAGCTGGTCTCCAATGCAGGTGTTCATGATATGCAATAGAGTGGCTTTAATTTTTTTCCTCGAAAACGAAGCTGGATATGAAAACAATACAGGTGACCGAAAAGTTGTATTTTCAGTTGCTTAATCTAAAAAAAATAAAAAGTTACCAAAAAAAGTCAGTGGCGTACTTTTTTACAATAATGTTGGCTGTGGTGCCCACTGAGGCGCCACTGGCCATAATAATTTCAATCTGGTTTGGGCTAAATGAGCGCCTTATTAGTTCAAATAAATGTACCAAATTTCAACCAAATCGGTACCAGGATATTCATGATATTTCATAATTACCGTTTTTCTTTTCTTCAATTTCAACGCCCTGTATCTCAAAAACGAAGCAACTCCGGACATATGTTAATAGGAACTTTTCTTCCTATAATGACCTTACGAATCACCCCCTGCAGTTAGGAACCGTAGTTAGGAAACACCCTGTATATTCAATTTCAATTTGACGACTTCTGTATGTTTAAATACCATCATAGATCTGTTGAGTATATTTTCGACATTTTCAGTTCACTTCCATGACGATGGAGACAATCAATTTCCATTTTACTCTTTCCCCTCATTTGCAACCGATTTACCAATTTTCCAAAGGCATTATTTGTAGAACATGTAAATAAATAAATGTTGTGAGTCTACAGAATCCGAAGCATCGATTGCCGATTGTGGGAAGAAATTAAATATAATGCTTTCTTCGATACTTTCACTAGGTATAATTCCAGCACTCTTCTAACAGAAAACGACTTCCATAAACGAATTATTTAGCAGAGGATGTGAGTAATGGGTAATAGAGACCCATATGGTCATCATTATAATATTGAGTAATGTCGTTCGAGTCCTTGAAAGGTGTTAACTGGTTTTCGCGGTATTAGAACCGTGACAACTGTGCGACAAATTTTTTCTGATAAAGCAATCGTGAATGGAACATTGCTGACAGGAAGGTAACGTACGGAGAGGAGATGGGCAAATAATCGATCCGAAAGAGAAAACATAGTGTTTGAATGTCAATGGCGATGAAGAATCCGTTTCTAAAATGCCGTCGTACGTTTCGATTTGCTACGAGAGAAAGATTTGTCCTCGGATGCCGATAGTTTGAAGGCATTTTCTGTGCTATGGAAATCTTTTTGACAGTTACATCCCTAAGAGACTAAATAACACCATTGAGGACAAAGCACAGTTGTTTCTGTGTATACGATAAAGTATGAAAAGAATATAAAACTGTTAAAGAAATTACATCAGAAAATCAGCAAAGAATTTCTGTCAATATGTGAATTTTGAATCAAATGGAGATTATATCATTGTTATAACTAGAGAATATTGTTTTGCTCAGGGAAAACTATCTCTCTTATATGGAAAACCCCCTTTTTTTCTTTAGTTTTCCATCTGTTTTTACGAAATTTGGAATATAAAATGCTCACGAAGAAGACGTGATCGGGGATTTTTTTAAGATCCGGTTTTTCCGGAAATAACATCAACGTTTGATCATCAGATAAAAAAATCTCTATGCCATTACATTTTTGAAATCTATATGATTTTTCAAATCCAATGATACCACCCCAAAGTTGATATTTGAATAATGGATTGTGTTGCAGAAACTGGTAACAGTTTATTTTAATTTTCGCGGTATTTAAAAATGGCATTAGGCGACTATATACTTCGACTAGAACGCCACCTATGAGAACCATGAAAACGAAGACACTTGTGCACTGATATAGCTGAAAGACAGTACTACTTGTTATATTCTCCGCAATAAAAGGTCTCGAACAATTCTACAAGAAATCCTACTAAGTGCAGTTTCAAAGTGCAAGCAATTCTGGCGTTCACTATTGAAGACTTCTACAATCGCCTACTTACACGAAGATCTCTGCCGCATAACGTAAGTAGCCTCATGCCATCGTTTTTTTCTCTTGTCTTATTTTTTTACTTTATTCATACAGTCCATTTAATCTTTTTCGATAAACTACCTTTCTGCATCATTTGGTCCATCGACCCGATTGTTCCGCTACCGCTAATTTTTACGTTGTTACGAATTTTCATTTTTCATGAAAATTATTTGATTGATTGCACATGTCCATTTCACGTTTACTTCTGCTTACTTATTGGAGAAAATAGATATTGATGGTTGTCCGCCTATTTCTAATCTACGCTCAATAAATAGTGATTTTTCCAAGTATAAAATTTTTCAATCACGGTTGAGAATAAAACGGCCATTTTTGATTTGTTTTCATTCGCTCAGTGCTGTTCGCTGGTTGTACGTGGACGCAGGTCAATCAAGTGCTCACGCATGTCAATTAGGGACTAAATATTTGTTGTCACTAGGAAAAAGTATTTCAGCTGATCAGTGTTGCTTATTAGTCTATGCGCGTACGCACAACTTTCAAATAATTTGCAATTAATTATGGATAAATTAAAGAAACACAAAACTTTGAGAAATACTTGTATGGGTGATATCAATTCATTGCACGCACTCGCTCAAAGGGCAAAAGTGGACAAAAGTCAACATTTGTTGTTCAAAGTAAGGTACGCTGATCTTCAAAACATTCACGATGATTTTATGAAGCATCACAACAATGTTGTTTCTGCTCTTTTGACTGAACCCTCCTCAGATGTGGATATCGAGAATATAATCAGAGAAAGTTTTCTGACAGATTTTTATTCCATAAAGACTATATTCACAGAATTATTCGAAAATTCAATGGTACAGTCTCCATTGGAAACAAATCATAATAGCACGATGCTTTTTCCCGCTTTGCCTCAACGAAATGCACGCTTACCAAAAATTGAATTATTTAAATTTGATGGAAACTATAAAGATTTTGTATCCTATATTGATCAGTTCGATTCCCTAGTGCATAATAATCCAACTTTGTCTCCCATGGAGAAATTCAATTACTTAATTGGTTCTCTAGAGGGTTCTGCTTTGTCGAAAGCAAAAACGTTAAAGCTCACATCTGATAACTATCTCATTGCCTACAAGTCACTCGTTACAAAATTTTCTAACCGTCGCTTGCAAGCCAAAAGTATTTGGGAGGAAATTGATTCATCTAAAAAAATTACTGTTCCAACTGCTGCTGCCTATAGGAATCTTCTTGACACGTTCACCGAGAATATTGCCGCCTTACGCAACTTAAAGTTTCCTACTGAACAGTGGGATTTTATCCTTGTTATGATGCTTTTGAAACGCCTTGATGATGATACACTAGAACGATTTGAATTAGATCATAAATCAGCCGAAGTACCTACCTTTGAACAGGTCACCACTTTTGTAGATAATTACTGCGGTGTCTTAGAAACTCTAGGTTCTTCATCTCAGAAAAGACAGTTCAGTCGTTCACAAAAACCTAATTCTACTCCACAAAATAATGTTTCTAAGCGCACTTCGTCGTTTTTCATTAGCAAGTCTCCCTCTGTGACATGTATTCTATGCAAAGAAAACCATTCTCTTTACACATGTCCTGCTTTTTCTGCCTTGTCAGTTTCGGAAAGATATAATTTTTGCAAATCAAAAAAAATGTGTTTCGGATGCTTGAGCTGTTCTCACGATTTGAAATCCTGTCGATCTACTCACACTTGCCGACAATGCAAATCACGTTTTCACCATTCATTACTTCACGATGACACTAGACATAGTTCATCAAATAACGAAATCTCTTGCTCTTCAGGCACGCAATCAAACTCTAAACAAAGTCAACCTGATGAGGTGCAATCCGGTAGCTCTACCTTTGCTGCTACTGGAGTTGTATCTCGATGCAACAGTGTTTTGTTATCTACTGCTATGATCGATGTACTTGATAGTCGAGGTAACTATCAACCACTAAGATGTTTACTTGACTCGGGTAGTATGACGTGTTTCATCAGTCAACGGGCTGTGCAGCTATTGAATTTACGAAAAACCTTTCACTTGACTGAAGTTCAGGGACTTGGTTCAATGAAATCTTGCTTGAATAAAGGATTGGTTTCCCTTTCTCTGAAACCTATTCAGAAAGATTTTCCGCGCTTTGTTACAGATGCTGTTGTCATAGATAAAATTTGTGATAACTTACCAGCCCACAGACTAAATCCAGAATCGTGGAATCATATTAAAAACTTATCTCTCGCTGATCCTAAATTCTATAACTCGAGCTCGGTCGATTTACTTCTAGGCGCTGATATATTTTCAAGAATAATTTTATCGGGTCCTATAGTGGGCGGTCCTGATCAACCTGTCGCGATAGACACTTGTTTCGGATATATTTTGATGGGTAAAACCAATACTATGCCTTTGCAGTCAGTATCTTCTTTTTTCATAAATTCTTGTGATACGTCACTCGAAACTATAATGCATAAATTTTGGGAAACCGAGGAGGTTCCTCACATTGAAAAGGAAAGTAAAGAAGAATCCGAATGTGAACAATATTTCTTGAAAACTGTATCGCGCGCCGACGACGGCAAATTCATTGTCTCGCTGCCTTTTCGGCAAAACTCAACTCCTGTCTTCACAGGAATGCGTGAATTTGCTCTTTCCCGATTTTATTCACTCGAGCGAAGATTACTTAAGCAACCGCAAATTTATTCTCAATATAAAAATTTCATGTATGAATATCTTAAGCTAGGCCATATGGAAACAATTCCCTGCAATGAACTTTCCGCAAATTCATACTATTTGATTCACCACTGCGTTCTGAAGCCTGATAGTGCTTCGACGAAATTACGTGTAGTTTTTAATGGTTCAGCAAAATATTCTAACCAAAAATCATTGAATGATCATTTGATGATTGGTCCCAAATTACAACAAGATATCTGCAACCTCTTAATTCAATTTCGTCTTCACCCTTATGTTATATGCTGTGACATTCAAAAAATGTACAGAATGATATGGATAGATCGCTCTCAGTGGGACTACCAACGAATTCTTTTTCGTTTTTCTCCTAATGAACCTATTCAAGATTTCCGCCTCAAAACTGTTTCTTATGGGTTGCGACCTGCTCCCTATTTAGCTTTACGAGTTCTGAAAAAACTCGCCGAAGAAGAATGTTCTAGATACCCACGTGCCGCTAAAGCTATTTTGAATAATTCGTATATCGATGACTTTATATTTAGCGCTCCTACTATAGAAGATGCTCGTATACTTCGCGATGAATTAATGTCTCTTATGGAATCTGCAGGTTTTTTGTTACGAAAATTCTGTAGCAATGAGCCATCTCTATTGAGTGACTTACCTGAATCATACCTTTCTATTAATCCGCCTAATTTAGACACAGACGCTCGTCAATCTTCACTGAAAGTTTTAGGATTGAGGTGGAACCCCATACGTGATAACTTTTTCTTTTCAGTTGAATCTATGGAAAAAGTAGCTTGCACAAAAAGAGTAATGCTATCGGAATTAGCCCGCGTGTACGATCCCTTGGGAATGCTGACTCCGACTACATTCCTCACGAAACATCTCATTCAAAAATTGTGGATGTCAAAAAGTGAATGGGATGAAACAGCCCCATCTGAGATTGTTCGCGTTTGGCAACAATACAAATCTGAAATATTATCTATATCTTCTCTAGAAATACCTCGCCTTATCATGCCTATAGGTTCATCTCTTTTTGAAATTCACGGATTTTGTGACTCGAGTGAAGTAGGTTATGCCTGTGTAATATACTTACGTTCCCGCAATACATCGCAAATTTCTACAAATTTTTTGTGTGCCAAATCTAAAGTTGCTCCGCTTAAGAAAATGACCATTCCTCGCCTCGAGTTATGCGCAGCAGTTTTACTGACCAAGCTCATGACATTTGTCATACGCTGTTTCGAAAATATAATTCCTCTGGAAAAAATTGTTTCTTGGTCAGATTCTCAAATAGTACTGCATTGGTTGAAGGGTAATCCCAGTCGATGGAAAACGTTTGTTGCCAACCGAGTGTCTTTTATTCAAACTAAAATTCCTAATAATTCCTGGTTTTACATTGATAGTAAAAATAATCCAGCTGATATTGCTTCCCGTGGTGCATTTCCTTCAACTTTACTCTCGAGCAAATTATGGTTTGAAGGCCCCGTCATGCTCAAAGAACGCGTACTTTCTAATTTCATCCCTTCGTCACCTTTCCCCTACCCCGCTGAAGAAGAACGTAAATTAATATTCCTCTCTACTATGCCAATCGAACATTTTTTAGAAACTTTGTTGAACAAATATTCTTCGTTCATGATTCTTATAAGAACTGTATCATATGTTTTACGTTTTATATATAACATCCAAAACCGCCCTTCTCGTCGTTCAGGGTTTCTCTTGACTTCAGAATTGCATTGTTCTCTCATTGTGCTTGTTAAATATACTCAGCAACTGTCTTTTGCACAGGAATTCGAAAATAAGAAATTTTCATACACCTTCCGAAAACTCTATGCTTTTATTGACAATGAAGGAGTCTTGCGTGTGGGAGGTAGAATTAAAAATTCGCATTTACCCCACGATGCAAAATTTCCGATATTACTACCTCGACAAAGCCGCTTGACAACCTTAATAATCGAGCATTACCATAATAAATATTTCCATGCAGGATTTCGCACCACACAATATTTGATTTCACAAAAATTTTGGATTCTTTCTAGTAAAAGAGCCATAAATTCTGTTATCTCGAAATGTCTTCGATGTTGGAAAATAAATCCAAAAACTTATCAACCCCCCATGGCTTCTTTACCCGAATCTCGCATTACTCAAGCCAAGCCCTTCATTAATTCTGCTGTTGATTTCGGAGGTCCCTATTATGTAACCTTAACTCGCCACCGTGGAGTCAAGTCTTGCAAAGCTTACATATGCGTCTTTGTATGCCTCGCAACCAAAGCGGTTCATTTGGAACTTGCGAGTAATCTTTCTGCTGAAACTTTTTTAGCTGCCTTACAACGATTTGTCGCTCGGAGAGGTAGGGTCGCAACAATTTATTGTGACAATGCCACAAACTTCGTCGGAGCAAGTACCGAACTGAAATTGATGCAAAATGCAGCAAATCATGAAATGATTCATTTTGTTTTTTCACCCCCCTCTGGTCCCCACTTCAATGGTTTGGCTGAAGCTGGGATCAAATCTGTCAAACTTCACCTAACGAAAGTTATCGGAGATCAGATCCTCTCCTTCGAAGAATTCACAACCATACTCACTTTAATTGAATCTACATTGAATTCTCGTCCACTGATACCCCTTTCATCCGATATTGAAAGTGTAGAAGTCCTCACTCCGGGACACTTTCTTACCTTAGAACCTCTCTCTGCTATTCCAACATCTGACTTTACAGATGTTCCAATTAATCGTTTATCACGATGGCAACTTCTACAACGTCTACATAGTGATTTTTGGCGACGTTGGCGTCATGAATATTTACATACCCTACAGCAAAGGCATAAGTGGTTAGATCCTACTACTCCTCCTCGAATAGGACACCTTGTGCTAATCAAAGACGAAAAGTTGCCCCCGGGGAAATGGACTTTGGCTCGAATTATCAAGTTGCACCCTGGTGACGATCAAGTTGCACGGGTTGCCACTATCAAGACCCCTACTGGAGTTTTGACGCGACCATTGGTGAAGCTGTGTCCACTTCCTAGTGAACAGAGCGCTGAGTGAAAGTGTTTTTTTATTACAATCTCACTCTTATAATTTAATTTTTTTTGGGTTACATGCATTTTGGGTTCATTCAACCTCAATATATATATATTTTTTTTTCGTATGTGTATGGTACATGTGCAATTCAAAGTTTTTTTTGTGCGGGTTATTGTTCATTGCAATTTTTTTTATTATTTTTTCTCTCAAAAATGCAAATATTTGCATTTTTCCGGTGGCAGAATGTTGCAGAAACTGGTAACAGTTTATTTTAATTTTCGCGGTATTTAAAAATGGCATTAGGCGACTATATACTTCGACTAGAACGCCACCTATGAGAACCATGAAAACGAAGACACTTGTGCACTGATATAGCTGAAAGACAGTACTACTTGTTATATTCTCCGCAATAAAAGGTCTCGAACAATTCTACAAGAAATCCTACTAAGTGCAGTTTCAAAGTGCAAGCAATTCTGGCGTTCACTATTGAAGACTTCTACAATCGCCTACTTACACGAAGATCTCTGCCGCATAACGTAAGTAGCCTCATGCCATCGTTTTTTTCTCTTGTCTTATTTTTTTACTTTATTCATACAGTCCATTTAATCTTTTTCGATAAACTACCTTTCTGCATCAGATTGGAACCCAAGAACCTAGAAGACGCCTAAGGCTGATTTCAGACAGATTCGAAATCCGATGGTACGACGATCCGACAGCTTTCTGATTGGTCTAAATTTGAATTTGAAAAATGATGATGAATCGGGACATCCGAAATGTTTTTCAGTTTTTATTGAATTACAAAGCGAGCCGCCTCTAGCAGAACATTGTTTCTTTCATCGGTCAAGCGCTGGACCTATTGCAGCTGCACCCTGCACCTGTTTCATTGCGTCACTGCCGATTTTCGTTATCATCAAACATTACGTTCGAGTACAAGATGCGCTGTAGTCTTTCAAAATTCAGAAACCACACATAAAGCACAAAGAGTTTGGATTAATCCAAATGCGCAATCACCTATACAATAGAATTATAGCAAATATTCAATGGAGAACCACTACTTCCAGAGATAATACCCCGACGGTTATTTAATTACAACTGATGAATATCCATAATATCTGTGCAAAGTTTCTACAGACCTTACCTTGCAAATGCTTTGACCTAGACATTTGAATATATCGTGATTTTCATTTGAAATCGCATTCCTAAGTTATCTTTGTATTTCTTGAAGATAACTCTCAAGTAATCCTATTCCGATTTTCATTCATTTCGCTTTCATTTACTGTGGAGTTCTATTGACATTCATACAAGCGAAAAGATGATAAAATTTAATAGGAAACGATGTGACAAACCGAATTATTAAACTCGATTGGCATTATAATTAAAACATTATTATTCTGGGTGTGAGTCTTCACATTGAAGGATGTCTATTTCGATGTTTCAACAAGTGGAATTCCTCATTGCCTATCGGAACAAGATTCCAATCCTTTGTTCAGGAGGCGCCTTCCAAAAATAACTACTACAGGGTGATCCGCAATGGTGAAATGCATGGTGGTTCTGAGGAATATATTATTTTGTTTTCGAATAATTGTAGAAAACACTACTATCAGCTATCATGCTTCAGCATTTCTGTCATCATTTCAATTTTGTTCGCAGTGAGCAACAAGTCAACGATCATCTCCAAAAAAACAAAAGTTGCGTCGACGATCTTAAAGAAGAAATTCGATTCGGAAAAAGGCGAATAGAAGAATTGAACAAGAAACTTAGTCAATATGAAAAGGATAATATTCACATGAACAACTACATTCAGAAGCTAGAGAAAGAGGTTTGTTTGAAGTTTTTCCTTCTTAGGTAATGAATAGATACAACTTTCGCCGGTAGGCAGATAATGTACGAATTGTATAAATATCAGAGCATACCATATATACAGGGTGATTCTTGAAAGTGATGACCTCAATTCGGAGAGTAATTCGTGATAATCTAGCATGAATTAAAAAGTAGGAATTCAATTTAGGAACAGAAATTAAATTTTCTATTAGTATCGTAGATCATTGAAGATTATTTCAATGCCTAAACTTTCCTTCTTTAATTCGTACGGTCAACATTTCTTTGAAGCTTCATAAGCCCTCTCTCAACATTTATACGGAATAGAGATGGACCTTTACCTATCTGTTTACTGGATAAAACATACTTTTTATAGATAGATAGATAGATAGATGTTTATTTAACCACGTTATGTTATGAAACATTTGTAGCA
Source organism: Zygogramma bicolorata (assembly GCA_032362365.1). NCBI lineage: Eukaryota > Metazoa > Arthropoda > Insecta > Coleoptera > Chrysomelidae > Zygogramma > Zygogramma bicolorata. Next base: position 225,068 of record JAVJAQ010000196.1, read on the forward strand.
AGTCAGGTAGCAAGTACATACAGAAAATACAGATAATGTTGCACAAAATTCACAAACAAAAAAAATTACAATACAAAATATAAATATAAAATATGTGTGTACACGTATAGCCTTTACCATATTATACAGTAATCCTTATACTGATATCAAATGATATGAAATGGCAATAAAAGCTTTTCAATGAAATATATCGGTAAAAAATGGAAACAGATTCTAGTAGATAATTATATATAGATGAGTTGAAATTTATCTAGTGACGTTACGTTAAGTTGGTTCCGAATAACATCCTGGGTGGGTCAGCCATATACTCAGCAATATTGTAATAGCACTTCTGCAATATTGCTTTAATGGAATTCTTAAATGTGGATTGGTTTTTGTCCTTCAATGTGTTAGGAAGTACATTGTAAAGTTCAATGAGCATGGAGTTTTTGAAAGACTTAAAGTACTTAAATCTTCGAGACCTGATCATATCTGCACTGCGTGTGTTATAATCGTAATAGTTTGAATTAGTGTTGAATTCATTTTCATGAATCTCTAACAAAGACTGAAAGATATATAAAGTGGGCAAAGGCATGATACTGAGATGACAGAATAATGGCCGGCAAGAATCACTATAATGCGCGCCACAGATTATTCTAATGGATTGCTTTTGAATTTTAAGTGCTTTTTCAGAGTAAGAGGAATTGCCCCAAAGGGTCAATCCGTAGCTGATATATGATTGAATGAGAGAAAAGTATGCAGAAATCAGTGTATTTTTATCGACAAAGGATTTGAGTTTTCCCAGAAGGAAGTTGTGTCTTCTTAACTTTAAACAGATATTTTCAATGTGTGGTTCCCAGCATAAACTGTCATCAATAGTTACTCCTAAAAGATTTGCATGGTTGCCCACTGTCACTTTATTGTTCGTTGAAAAAATTATTTGTTTTGTCTTCTCTTTGTTTAGTTTCAATATATTTCTGTCAAACCACTGTTGAGCAAGATTTTCAGCTGTTTTCATCGAAGTGATTAGCGACTCATAACTGTTCTCAGAGCTTATAAGAGAGCTGTCATCAGCGAACGCAATACCTAAATGAGGCAACATATGACAGAAAAAATCATTTGTATAAATTATGAAAAGAAGTAGCCCCAGGACCGAGCCGTGGGGTACACCTGTTTTAACCAGATTAAGCTGAGATATTGTTTCATTGATGGTAACACACTGACTTCTATTCTGTAAATATGACTCTATAGGGTTTCATAAATAGACGAATACGCCCATAATGGCTTGCCTATCAGAATGTGGTCTAGACTATATACAGTGAGATTCAAGAATTTCCGCCATATGGAAAACTTTTTTATTATCGATTGGTCAGAAAATTTTATTCTTCATGAAAATTGGTGTATTGCAGAACACTTGCATATGAGTTGTCAAAATTTCAAATTTCCGAACAGTGTACAGGGAAGAACGAAAAATAGGAATGTTGATCAGGTGTGAACCACATCTCATTTTTGACATAATCAAAAATTTCATTCAAAGGAGTTGTTTAGAATTGAATCAATATTCAAATTTGGAATCACATCCAGGGTAGTTTACTCTTGATCAAAATTCTATTTTTCGTTCTCCCAAACTTTTCTGTCTATAAAAAATGTTCTTAGTAACTTGAAATCGATTTTTATTGATTACTAATCTGGGTTTTTTTTTCATACAATTAAATTTAAAATGATTTCGGTAGCATCGAACATGGACGTACCCAGGGTTTATTTAGAGGATCAATATCCCCCCTGAAATTATTTTTCAACTTGTGAATGTTTTCAGTCAGATTATACACCCCATAGTCTTCTGCCGACTTTCACCTCCATTTTTTATGACAGATCAATTATATTTTTTGAACTAGTATAACATTATGCCATTGTTTTTGATTATATGACATCCTCAGATAAAAAATTCTGTTCAGTTCTGGATTCACTTACTTGTTACTTCACACAGAATACCGAATTGGAAGAAAAATTGGAACATTTAGTGAGAAGAGAGCAAGACTGGAAAAAAGAACTGTTCGATATGAAAACAGAACTAGATATCAAAGACCACGAGATTATCACTATCACGAAACTAAACGAAGAGTTGAAATTAAAATTATCCGAGAAAAAAATTCTAGTCGACCAGCTGACAAACGAGAACGAGGTAAGATGTTTGTTGTTTTTCATTAGAAGAAATTGATGACTAAACGTGTCCTGTCCGTACAGAAATTTTTACAATAATTGTCATTTCATTATTATATGTATATTTTTTATGACTACTGGCAATTTTTTCAAAGGTAATACCACGAGTCCTTCAAATTTAATCGATAAATTTTCATTTTCCACAAAAACTTTTTTATTTGGCAAAAGTATGAAAACAAACCGATTAATAAAATCACGAGTCTGTAGGACGAGTGATTTTATCTAATTCGGTTTGTTTGAATGCTTTTGCCTCAAAATAAGAAGCAAATGAGAATAGGTGAAAATTTTACAAATTTGAAATGTCAAACAACGATGTATGCCCTCTATGATCCAAAAGAGATATGATGCTTACACAGTGCATATGATAATGCTTGACGATACCAAAAGATGGCGTCACACCTCTCATTGTACAAGGTTGATAATTGAAAATTCCTTATGAAATGAAAATCGCGCCAGAAGGAACATAAAATCATTCGTTATGTCGTATCAAAATCTTTATACAACGGTTTCTTCTCATACAAAAAAAAAATGAATTGTATTTAATAAAAACTAATTGTACGCCATCTTCATTTGAGTTGAGGAAACCTTAAATATTTGAATCGGTCGTTTGCTATATCTGTCATAAAGTTGGGGTTATGAGCTATTTACGTGTTTGAGTGTTCATTGAAATGTGTTATGTTATTATTATGCTGAAAAGGTTAAAAGTGAATGACTATTAATAATAGGGTAACTCTTCATTCATGATAATTTATATAATTATGAGCCAGTTCAATAGAATCGACGCGGTAAACCTTATAGTTTTGACAGTTCGAAGGTAAACAACGTTTTATCGAAATCGAAACAATCTAAAGGACCAGGCAGTTTTATCGGTATAATACCCAATGATTGGCTAGAATAACCATAGAATAACCCGCTACTATTGGATGAAATACCAAAAACGTCACATTTTGACAAGTGAAAAAATAATCAAATATAATCGTAACCAACGATGGAAATTTTTCAACCCAAAAAGTCAAACGTGATCACCAATATTAGATAGGTACTGACCGATATTTAGAAATAACCAATGGTTGCAATCATGAGTTTGATTGGTCAAAGTGGTGGTATGATTCCAACTTAGACTGTTGACATTGTTTATAGAGATACAGGGTAGTTATGAAAAATAGTTTGAAAGGATTGATACTACTGATAGATGGCATTAGTGAGTTTGTTTTCGAGTCGTGTTTTTTCTTATATTTTTCTTGATCAGTTATGCCAAATAGTTCAGAAACAGATGTGGAATTTATCAGTGCCATAGATCATTCGCATTTTTATTATCATTTGAAAGCTTAATCTTTCATTTCCTGCATAAACCCTTATTGTCAACGTTATTCTGAGGATAGTAGTTGGCTACCTGTCAACATTTCAGTCCAACTGACAAACAGAAATATGCGTCTACTAGTCTACTTTACTCTTCAGAGAAGAAAGTTTGTTTTACATTGTCAAGTGGACGGAAATATCGACACTATAAGGTAGATTTCATGACAAAAACACTCCACAATGCTTTTTTGACATGAATTGGCTAATAATAATAACAGTTGTTTATTCCCAAGAACCTACGGTCTATATATAGGAAACATATGCAATACATTTATAAAGCTACATTGGAATTGTGTATTACTCGAAAACAAAACAAAAAAATAAATTTTCAAAATAATTTTTTTAACAAATAACGCCTTATAGCAACTTTCAAATTGGTGATTTTAGAATTCCATATCTTTATAGAGAATGTTTTTTTTAGATATATATATATATATATATATATATATATATATATATATATATATATATATATATATATATATTTATTTATTCGTAATTCATTCAATGCTACATAAATACAAAATGTATATGAACCCTTTTCTTAAATATCATTTTTAGGTAATAATGTTACAATTTTTTTTTCAATAATAATTATAAAATCATAATAGGGTATGTTTAAATTATTACTGAGTTTCTATAAAGGAATATCATGAACAGTCAAACAGTTTCAAACTGGTATGAGACTGATCATGAACTTTATATTGATTACATATTTCATTGAATAATTTTTTTTCAGAATTACAAAGAAACAACAAACAGAAAAATAAAACAAAATATAGAAACAAATGAAGAATCCATTGAATTTCATTTTCTCGTTTGGAGAAAATATTTTTTTAATTTGATTTTAATTTATATAATCGTGATTTCTTTCATTGGTGTTAATCTGTTGATATTGTCAAGTCACTTGTCACCTGACTTGCCATTTATTGTGAGAAGTGACTTTGACAACCCAGAACCTAATGGCAGGAACCATAGCCATATTTTATCGTTAAAGTATTTGAAATCATTTTACTTTATCGTTGAAATCAATGCGATGACGTCACATCTGTTAAATATTGCAAGTATTTCAAAATCACTTCGGAAGAAAGTTCCAATATGTCTTTCACTTTAAAATTCGAAAGGAATATTCGAAATAACTACTAGAAAGAACAAATTCTGTTATTATTCGCATATCCATGTTATTAGATATTATAATCAAAGATTATCGGTTATAATTGCACGAGTGCACAAAAATTACCGATAATTTTGCAAGAAAGCGTGATATCTAAAAATTGCAAGAGTTTATTTTCCGAGTCCGAAGGACGAGGTCTCTTTTACAAAATATGTAAATAATCGAATGCAATTTGTATAAGAGATCACGCTTGAATGCAAAATTATCTGGTAATTTTTATGCACGAATGAAATTCATTGGAATATTTCACGAATGAAGAAATTCTCAAGGAAATATTATTTTTTGTTTATGCTTTCCTCTATAGATTGTATGGAGTACTCACCAAAACGCGAAATGTTTTTCTATTTTTGAAGTCTATCTGACATTTATTTGTGTTGTTTACTGACGTCTAGCGATACAGTTTCAACTGTGTTGTTATGGTGACTTGAAACAATGCAATTACCGCTGTAAATTTTCGATAATTGCATTGCTTTTATGGAAAATTTTATATATGAGGGAAATATTCGGTGTAATCATGTTTTATCAACACTATTTTGAGGCTTTATGCCGGCATTTTGGTCAACTGACAAACTTGAATTTGCACTTACTTTGCGCTTTAGAGAAAGAAACTTTGCCGGGCATTGTCAAGAAATTGGAAATATCGACGTTATAGTGTAGTTGGCCTCAAAAAAACGCTTCGAATGCTTTTTACACAGGCGTTGGCTAAATAAAGCGAGTTTTTCGAATCATCTAAAAATTATTCCTAATGGGTTGCTCCAACCAATGGAAACGCGAGAAAGTTTTAAACAGAACAATAGCTGAATTAACCGGTATAATTCTACTAATCATCGAATATTTAGAAAACTCGTCCTCATCCTATTTCCATTGTCTAAGGACATCCTTAGACAATGCTATTTCTCTATGAACAATGACTGACAGTTGAGCATTGTCGATAGATACCTGTACTGTGTTCACATTTCTTACAGGTTCATCTGAAGTAATTATTCTTCTGCCCAGTAGATGGCGAATGATCGGGTTAAAAATAATCTGAATTCAGATCGTATTTTCAAATTCACTTAAAGATTTGTGGTGGATTGTTTAGATCGATAACGAAACAACTCATTGCAAATTAGCCAATCAATGAATCCACGAATATTACATCAATTTGAATGAAATAGGAGATCGCCTGTGTTTCACCCACACAGCACATATATAATTTCAAATGATAAATGCCAGCCCTCAACTAATTTGCACCACCTCGACATTTCTGACATTTTTGAAACTTCGAAAAAAGGTTCCTGTATCATTTTCAGAGTGATTATTAAATGTTTTCGTGGATGTTTACTGACGTCTAGCGATACGGTTTCGAATGTGTTGTTATGGTTACTTGATACAATGCAATTACCGCTGTAAGTTTTCGATAATTGCATTGCTCTTATGGGACATTTTATATATGAGGGAAATATTCTTTGTAATAACCACAGTACACTACAATAAACTTATTCCAGATTGATGTTATGTCATTAATGATTGTTGACATTGTTGTTAAGTTGTGGCATATATTATTTTGAAAGTATTCATTTCTGCGATGATGAAAAGGCTGACGTTTCTAATGAAATAATGGTTTGAAATAATTTCAAAATCTTCAAACGAAAAAATATGGCTCGTCATCGATGAAATGAAATGTCACTCAGATCCTCTTCTGTTTTGATATTTTACCACGAAGTTCATTGCTTTTCAGCTCCTGGATTACAAAAAGCAAGGCCTCGAAAAAGTACTGTCCTCCAGGCGGTACTCCACCTCCTCCCAATACAAAACCTGCCTAGAAGAAACCAGCAGTTTTTTCAACAGAGGTACCGTCCCTATATACTCTCCCCTTTCTAACGACGCCGACCCGAGTTTCTCTTACAACAGCCCGATTTTTTTGAAAAAAGTCCTCTCGCCCGTCACCCCCCTCTTAGGTAGTCCTATCTATCCCCTCGGCAACAGCAACAGAGACGGGCTGCTGCGCAGAGCGTTGAAATGTAGCTCTCCGAAACGGAAACCAAACAAAGACGCTTCCGGCGGCGCCCGTCTGTCGTTCGGTATTCCGAACAAATCGGTTGCTTTGAACAGTCTCAATTTGTCGACGCGCTCCTTGCCGAACATTTACTCTTCTGAACGGTCTAATAATGTTGTTCAAGATCAGAGCTACGAAGAGGAGTTCCTCTTCGAGTCGCAGCTGCCGGATTTCAGCAACGGGCCGCACACGTCTCTGCAGGCGGAGCTTTGTCAGGTGAGTGGGCGTGGCGATTTTCGCATTTTTCCGAAATTGAGGCGCGAATCCCACTATACGTAACGTCACCGTCACGTCTCCGTACCGTCACCGTCACGTCACCGTCACGGTAAATATTCTTACATTGCAAGCAATGAACATAATCACACTATCAGTCACGTCCACCTCCCGTCGACGTCACCTCCGTCGGCGATTGTAGCGAGAGAATATTTGACGTGTCGGTGGGTCGACTGTACGTGTGTAATACGTTAGTGTGCATTGACTGACGTCTCTGTTCACGTCGAATTAATATTTGTTTGAAAATAATATAAACTTAGTGTTTTTCTTTGTTATTCTGCCTTCAATTCTATGCAAGAGAGGGAAGAATTGCTGTTGCGACATTCTAAAATATTTATAAAATATTAATTCATCATCTTCTAACGCCGAAAATAATGTGTGATATTTGCCCTCGTCCTTCCTTCTCAGAATATATCATGCACCCATACTTTAAACTTTTCTTCTTCCATATTCAGAATAAGCGCAATTTGTCCAAGCTCTTCATTTGTAAATTCACTCATGTTCGAATTTTCTCTACGTCGCACTCTCTACGGGCAGACAAACTGACTGCTGCTTGCCGGCTAGTATGAATTAAGGTGATATTTTCGGTTCGGTGACGGTGCGGAGACGTGACGGTGACGTTACGTATAGTGGGATTCGCGCTTAAGACGTCTAGAAACCCTGGTGTATCGACTTATACCTGCATAATTTTGGGATGAACTTGGCGAAAACTGATTGCTTGATTTCTGAGATCACAAAAACTTCAGATCGCTATTGTAGATGGCGTTCCGTCATGTATAATATGAAGCTTAATTTCCACTAGACAGGAATGTGCAAGCGAATTATGCAGTACTGTTCATTATGTAGCTGGTGAGATTTTGACAACCTGTCACTGTCAACTGCTACTTTTTTATTTTTTAAAGTAAGAAAATATATTTTATCCGTTCACTTGAGAATGTACGACAAAGTTTTTTTTTTTAATATGCTAATATACTGAAAGTGATAGACCCAGTAATAATGATAATAATAAAGTTTATTCAAGAATAATTATAAATTACAATGTACAATGATGAATAATATACAGTTGTTTGACTAAACTTAAAAAAGCTCACGAAGTGTAAAACTTGTTGTGAGACTATAACAATTCCAATAAAAAATATTATTAAGTAAAACTATAATTTTGATAATTTTTACAAACATAGAGTACATTTAATGAATTACGAATAATATGTTGATCTTGTTCAAATAACCAAGTTTTTATTTAAAATTTATAAGAGTATATTGATTTTGTATTTTTGATTTCATCTGGTAGCATATCAAACAATTTTGTCATTACACATTATGTATAATATTTTGTACCAAGTTGAAAACAATTTATGAATGCACACAAGTGATACCATTTTTCTATCACTTTCAATGAATGTGATTCAAATTCTTTTATATTGAATCATCGATGGCATATACAAATGAAAATATGTATGGATTCTCTGTGAGGAAGAGAGGAATTGTATGAATCTTCTGGCCCCATTGTCAATGAAGATGATAATTTACCTCATGAAAGGTGGGTAGAAATTAAATGTTTTTCTCATATTATCCTAAATAATCTTTCAAAGTTGGAATCCACATACATCTCATTCAGTAGCATCTCATCGTAAGCTGAATCAATTCACTGGAGTACTTAATTTTTAGATGATTTTTCACAATGTATAATGCTCCAGAAGCACACAGTCCTTCAATTTTCAATCTAAATATTAAAAAAGAAAGAACAATATCACATAGTTTTAAATGAAGTGATATCAACAAAAATTCAAACAAAGATTGACAACAATGACATCAAACTTACGCCAGTCTGAAACCAACATTTGACTGATTTTTTAGAGTGCTAATATAACGCCCTTTATAAAAAACTTACTTAATTTTCGCCACGAAAATTCTAAACAATATCGAATCGGTAGATGCACCAGAGTTTTCAAGCATCTTATCCGAGATGCCTAAAAACCCTGGTGCGTTGACTGATATGCTTCTGTTCAGTCGTTTCCTCTCGATCCGAGAAATCGAAGATGGAGCTTACTCTTTTTGACGGTAGGTGATGATGCGAATTCGATTTATCAAAGCTGCAATTCCAATCAAGCGACAATCGATATAATTTTGATACCGACGATCTCCTTGGCTAAACTCTGGCGAGATCTTTTGTTCGCCAATAGAATCATCAGTACACAAAATTTGGGTAGACAGGCCACCTTAAAGAAAGCTAACTCTTTACAGACAAGTTTTATACTTGGATTTGAAGTAGTACAAGCCACGGCTGATGGCTAGCAATCGCGCAGGTATAGACTCTCCCAATTAAATTAGTTTTTATTAGGTTAGCAAATGGAACATGACAAACAATGCCAAACGCCAACAGAACTGGAGGACAAGTCATGACACGCCTCTGTACAGAGAATTTGTATGTCTTTCAAGAGCTGTAGTGAAGGTTATATTGAAAATGAGTTTGTGCGCATGGGGGCAAACTCGCTTGCTGAGATGAAATTTGAATGAGTTTGGAAGTTCCGATAAACTCAATATTCAATTCTATTCCATTTAGTTTTGTTCGTTTCGTTTCACGTTGTACTTCCCCCTTTTTTTATCGTTACTATTGCTATTGTTGAGTAAATTTTTATCTCTAGTTACTTTTATAAAGGAGCATTTTGCATCGTTTGTGGTGTTAATAGTGCCGAATCCAATATATCTCCATAATATATTAATAAGTAGTTACCGCAGGTGAATTATTTATCAGTGTTAGGAAATATATCATAATTTCAACGCATATTTCAAAAATGAAAGAATGCTTTGAAAATTACAGAATCAATATTTGATGTCAATTGACAATAAAACGCGAGATTATTCTGACGATGATGAATACAAACTTCACCTTGAATGATCATTCTCAATTTTAGAGAATTTACCAGTTTAACATATTTTTTATTAGCATTAGTGTCAACGGTTGTTTGTTACGTTCCTAGTAAAAAAGGATGCAAAAACAATAATTTAAAATCATGGAATAAGTTCTTTCAGGTGAGTCTTTTCAAATGCCTATATACTCCAGTCTATGACGGTAAAAAAAGTGTAAACTGTGTATTTATCCCACACAGCACCGATTCGTATGAAAATTTGGATATAGGTTCTACTCACCCTCTATTTCAAAATCTACCCTGCGCCGAGGGTTGCTTTTTTGGAGGGGGAGTAAAAACCACCCCTATTCGAAAAAAATATCAAAATTTCAGGTTGGAGCATGCAATGAACTGAAATCATATTTATATCAGTAGAATCAATCAATTGATAATTTTTAATATAATTTATGGATCAGTAATCAGTGTCAGCCCTTAACACCCCCCCCCCCCTTATGACAGAATATCATCATTATTATTCTCAATAATTAACATGTTATTTGGCAGTTATTCAACTTATTCAGTATCTATTCCATCTTCTTCAAAGTTGAGGTTGTGCCTGGGGTTGATTTTTATTTATCAGAGGTGAAAACTACCCCTATTCAAAAAAAATTACAAAATACTAGTTTTGAGCGTGCAGTCATCTGGGAATACGTTGAATTAACCTTGATAGACAATTTCTGATTTATTAAACAGTTTCGATACCTAAAAACCACCCTTATGATAGTTTTCATTAAAAAATTATATCGAATTTGTTATTGAGTAACCGGGAAACCCAACTGTATAAAAATTCAGATTGAGACTCTACTTTAAAGTTACCTCTGTACTCAAGCTTGCTTTTGATTTGTTAAGGGTGAAAACTACCCCATTAAAAAAGGTTATGTCTAGATTTTGATGTGTGATCGATTGAAATCATTTTCAAATGTATTTAAAATATTTTTCAACAACTTTTATTATTAATTTATTCATTATATATTATATATATATATATATATATATATATATATATATATATATATATATATATATATATATATAAGCTCATTTACATGATTTTTTGTTTCAGATTATATTTTTGAAAAGGTTCATGCTTAAAAGGCTCAAAAAAGGTACTTTGCGCGAACCCTCACAATATTTAACTGGCCATATCTTACTCTATTTTCATCCTGCAGAAGAAATGAAACACCAAAATTTTCAGAGAAGAATAACCTTCAATTTTGTACTCTAGAAAATTTTGCATGTGATCAATACGTTTCGAGTTGTTTCGAAGAAATGGTGATTTTTCGCTGAATTACGTATATGATTTTTTCTCTTCAATCTCAAGTTATTCCAAAACTACGTATTTCCAATTGATGAAAAAAGCAGAATTCATTATAAGAACATGAATGAAGTGAATTATGGAGTAACAACGATTTTTTTCAAAGGGGGCAGAGAGGATGAGTTATTCACCATTTTTTTTTCAACGAAAACATAAGATTAAACTATTTCCTTCATACCTCGGTCAGTTTTGATGCTAGAAACTTCCATGAATAACAAAAATGAAGGATTTTTGAAGGACTTCAAAAAATGTCAAATGAGTTTTTCCCGAAAAATGCATTGGTTTTTGGTTATTGTACGTAGAAACTTTCCATTTTGGCGTTTGAAAATACTAATCAACTTTCACCAAGCAATTATTCAGTCGGTAGTGGGTTTGCATACATCACAAATAAACGATCGCCTTTGTTTTTTCAAAAGCTATAATTTTGCTCTCCACAGGTTTTTCGATTAGATGCATATTTTTCCAGTTATTCGCGAAAAAGGATCTGAAAACGTGTTTTTTTTTGCTTGAAAACCGACAATTTCACTCGCGAATAAGTCGAAAAGTATTGCTTTTCATAAAAAACTTCACTGAACAAAAAGTTCTTAGAATTAGTCAATCTATTGATTTCCGCACTTATTTCTAATAAAAATGTTTTCACCCCCAAGAAGGGGTGGCATCCACCCCCAGGGAGAAAGCAACCTTCGGCACAGAGTAGATTTTGAAAAAGAGGGTATGTAGATCCTGAATCCAAATTTTCATGCGAATCGGTGCTGTATGGGATAAATACACGGGAAAATGGTTATAGACTGGACTAATAAGCCTACAAAACGGCCGTCGGCCATGCAGGAAATTTGACGTTACGTTACCAGATTCAAGAAGTGCGCATCTGTTGGAGATCTCTTTATTAGTTGAAATTGTTTAAAATCAAGAATGCGAGATATCGAGAATTTGCACTCACGATTTTTCAGGTATAAGTCAATGCATTAGGATTTTTATGCATCTTGCATTTTTCTAAGCTCCCGTGGTTTGCTAGGGTTCCTATTTATATTTCGGGAATATAAGGGAAATGAAACACCTTTCCCTCTTGGCATCTTTAAAGGAACAAAATATCGAAGTCGGCTAATTGTTATTTATGTACCAAGGGTACTAAGTAAGACGGTATTACAGATGACTTTGTATGTCGCCTAAGGGCATGCACGTTGTTCGTTTTCCGTTAACAACAAAGTAACGGATTAACGAGGCCTTACCTTTTAACGTGCGATAACCCAGCTCATCTATTAATACCCACGATTCGTACAAACTTTTATGTCATACTGTTATGTACTTTATAAACCAGATTTGGAAGTTCTCAGGTTTGCGGTCTGTTTACTAATAAAACGCATTTGTTCTTGATCTCAATATTTCGCTAATGTTTATTAGCTTCATCAGGAGAAATAATCCAATCAAATTAACTGTTCAAGAGCCCAAAATGACGATTTTCGCCTACCCGTAAAGTAGCTGTGGATTCCGGCAGACACATGTGTCCTTATTATCCCCTAGAGTTTGCGCCAGATTCTGTCCGTGCGTTTAGCAACAATTAGCGGTTGAATGCCGTAAATCATTTTTTTTTGTTTTTTGCTTATATAATAAAAACTATTGGTCGGATCGAAAAAAAGTTGAATTGAAAGTTGCAGATAATTGAAAAATCTATCGATTAACGTTGGCCAGATGTCGATATTCTGATTTGTTGCTTAACTATTGCGCTCGGAATTCAAAAAAAGGCGTTTTTTCCATTATTCTATTAAAAAATGTTGAAATACATTTGGGGGTGCAACTGTGAATTTGGGAAGCTTTCAACTAGTAGAAACCAGTTTCAATTCGGTTGAAAAACAATTGATAGGTTAGCAACAATCTTATTTGTTACTAAAAAAAGTGTCCCACTAGATTGTTATTTCTTGCCCTACGGATAATCGTAGAGCAATGAACGGAACGGATAGTCAAAATGTTGAACTACAAACTGTCATTTTTGGAAAATCGATGTTTGAAATGTGATACCTTCAAAAATGGCTTCAAAAAAACAACGTTATTCAAACTAAAAAACAATGAGGAAAAAATGTTTGTATCAAAATGCGACAAAATGAATTGGAAAGCTGCGATTTTTCTACAAATTTTGCCAACCTGACTTTTGTTCCAAGATAATTACGACCCGAGATAACACTTTTCATTTATTTAATTCCCTCTTCCTTTGTTTATTGATATGAAGCAACGTGACCTTGACAACTGCACAGAGCAAGAGTCATATTATTCATTGAAACATTCACTTCCAATGTCACGATGTTATTAACCTTCCAAAAAATATATTTATTCTCTATCACTAAGTTTGCAGCGTTAAAATTGAATTATTTGTGATTTGAGGAATTTCCGAAAACAATCCAGGCAAGCCACAGTGATATTCGATCATATCTCGATGCACTAGTACAAATTGAAAAGAAATAAATAAAATCCGTCCAGTAGTTCCCGATATTACAGAGCGCGATGTCATTTTGGGCTCTGATCAGTTTATTTCACGCGAACGGCAAGTCGAACGGTCCCAGAAGAACCTCCACTGCTCCCATCAATAAATATGGTGAGTAATTGTGGGAAACAAATTCTGCTGGTTTCTATGGATAATATGACTCTTGCTCTGTACAGTCGTCAAGGTCTCGTCGCTTCATATCAATAAACAAAGGAAGAGGGAATTAAATAAATGAAAAGTGTTATCTCGGTTCCTAATTTTCGTGGAACAAAGGTCAGGTTGGCAAAATTCGTAGAAAAACCGTAGCTTTCCAATGCATTTTGTGGCATTTTGATACGACCATTTTTTCCTCATTGTTTTTCAGTTTGAATAACGTTGTTTTTTTGACGCCATTTTTGAAGGTATTACATTGGAAAAATCAATTTTCCGAAAATGAGAGTTTGTAGTTCAACTCTTCGACTATCCAAACCCGTTTCTTTCATTGCTCTACGATTATCCGTAGGGCAAGATATAACAATCTAGTGGAACACTTTTTTTAGTAACAAATAAGATTGTTGCTAACTTATCAATTGTTTTCCAACCAAACTGAAACTGTGGTTTCTACTAGTTGAAAGCTTCCCAAATTTACAGTTGCACCCCCCAAATGCATTTCAACATTTTTTAATAGAATAATGGAAAAAAAGTGTTATCTCGGCTCGTAATCATCTTGGAACAAAAGTCAAATTGGCAAAATTCGTAGAAAAACCGTAGCTTTCCAATGCATTTTGTGGCATTTTGATACGACCATTTTTTCCTCATTGTTTTTTAGTTTGAATGACGTTGTTTTTTCGACGCCATTTTTGAAGGTATTACCTTCCAAAAATCGATTTTCCAAAAATGACAGTTTGTAGTTCAACTCTTTGACTATCCAAAACTGTTTCGTTCATTACTCTACGATTATCCGTAGAAATAACAATCTAGTGGGACACTTTTTTAGTAACAAATTAGATTGTTGCTAATCTATCAATTGTTTTTCAACCAAATTGAAACTGTGGTTTCTACTATTTGAAAGCTTCCCAAATTCACAGTTGCACCCCCCAAATGCATTTCAACATTTTTTAATAGAATAATGGAAAAAACGCCTTTTTTGAAATTCCGAGCGCAGTATTTAAGCAACAAATTAGAATATTGACATCGGGCCAACGCCCATCGATAGATTTTTCAATTATCTACAACTTTCAATTCAACTTTTTTTCTATACGACCAATAGTTTTCATAATGGGTCAGTTGCACAAACAAATTTTTCAGAGCAATTCAGGATCAGTGGTGGCACTACTGCACATCGTTCTTATTTTGATGCCTGCGTCTGCTAAAAATATTTCAGGTGGATTTTTGCAACACTATTATCAACTTCAACTTTGTAATTTTCCCCAGGAAAATATTGGTATTTTATGCAGTAGGTACCTTCTAAAGAAACTGCACATGCGCATGAATCGTAAAGTATAATTTTTATCAATAATCTGAATGAATGAAGTTAAAATTTCTGTTGCATAATTACACATTCCAAAAATTACACAGCCAGAAACCTGCAGGTAATTTAATTGTCAGAGACCCATTCCAGAAATATAAATGGTTACCCTTGCATGATCTTCATGGAAATTGAGAATGAACCAAACATCGACCTCTAGTAGTTGCATTCGCTGATTTTTTTTAGATTTCAGTCTTGTGTTTTGATAGTTAACCCAGTTCGCATGTACCATATATTGAGAAGGAAATATTTTATTAACTACGTTAACTCGAAGGCATACATACATACAATTTTCTTTGAAGAGAAATATTTAAATGATGCGTTGGAAAGTACTTAGAAATATTGAAAAGCATAAAAAAATTTGTGTGTCTGAAAGTTACTAGAGAAATGAATGTATAGGAATCCCGTGCTGGGTAATCGCACGTTAAAAGGTAAGGCCCCGTTGATCCATTGCTCGCACAAGTTTCGACTTCTGAGGGTTGACGTTCGTCAGCTGGTTAACGGAACGAACAATTTTTGAACAAAAATTTATAATTGTGTGAATTTCATTGGCACATAGTAATATTATATTTATTCATAACTTTTTTTATGAATGGCATTGAACTAACCATAATTCGCAGGAATCGTTTTATGAAATGTGTTTTGGCATATGTGAGTGATATATTATCATAATCATTTTGTTCAATCTCTCAACCAGGAATAGTAGCATGATTGCATGATATTGAAGCATCCATCTAAAAACACCTAAATATCACTCGACCAATTGAATGTGAACTGCAATACTTCTTTATTCATAAACAAATATAATTTTGTCTTCAAAATAAAAACTGAATTTCCTATTTTCTATCATAGGTAATCCTTCATAAAAATATCTTATATAAATAATATCGGGGATTGAGTCGGAGGTAGGAATTGAATAATTTTGCATCAGCTTTATTGCTGTGTGTTATTACCATTACTTCTATTCGTGTAGCTATCAGGACGTGAATCATGCGGAATTATCTGAAAAAGATTAAATAGTGTTATTTATACGCCGAGTACCACTTTAAAAATTCTCTATTCTAAATAAATAACTTCTATCCATAGCATATGTGCAATATATCATATCATAAAAAAAATATATTAAGTTTTTTATTGCCGTTCAGTTTATAATTGGAATTTCGAAACTTCGAAGGTGAGTAATATATTTTTCCGCAAATCGCTAGTAGTCCAGTCTATGACCATTTTCCCGTGTATTTATCCCATACAGCACCGATTCGCATGAAAATTTGGATTCAGGATCTACATACCCTCTTTTTCAAAATCTACCCTGTGCCGAGGGTTGCTTCCTCCCTGGGGGTGGATGCCACCCCTTCTTGGGGGTGAAAATTTTTTTATTGGAAATGATTGCGGAAATCAATAGATTGACTAATTCTAAGCACTTTTTGTTCAATGAAGTTTTGTCTGAAAAGCAATACTTTTCGACTTAATCGCGAGTAAAATTGTCGATTTTCAGGCAAAAAAATCACGTTTTCAGATCCTTATTCGCGAATAACTGGAAAATAATATATCTAATCGAAAAACCTGCGGAGAGCAAAATTACAGCTTTTGAAAAAACAAAAGCGATCGTTCATTTGTGATGTATGCAAACCCACTACAAACTGGAAAAATTGCTTGTTGAATGTTGATTGGTATTTTCAAACGCCAAAATGGAAAGTTTCTATGTACAATAACCAAAAACCAATATATTTTTCGGGAAAATCTAATTGGACCTTTTTTGAAGTCCTTCAAAAAGCCTCTATTCTTCCACTAGGCCTGAAATATAGTTACTATGTGTATTCTTCAATATACTAATGTACATACTCTGATTTCTAAAAAAATTGTTTTTGTTTTTTTTTCCCATAACTCGCTTAGTATTTAAGCAATCAAATCCACCAAAGAAGCATTTTGTAGCTTTCTTCAAGAGCTATGAGCTCATTCACATGATTTTTTGTTCCAGATTATATTTTTGAAAAGGCTCATGCTGAACGGGCTCAAAAAAGGTACTTTGCGCGAACCCTCACAATATTTAACTGGCCAAATCTTACTCTATTTTCATCCTACAGAAAAAAATTAAACGTCAAAATCATCCGAGAAGAATAACCTTCAATTTTGTACTCCAGAAAATTCTGCATGTGATCAATACTTTTCGAATTATTTCGAAGAAATAGTGATTTTTCGCTGAATTACGTATATGATTTTTTCTCTTCAATCTCAATTTTTCCTAAAACTACGTACTTTCAATTGATGAAAAACTCAGGACTCATTATGAGAACATGAATGAAGTGAATTATGGAGTAACAACGATTTTTTTCAAAGGGGGGAAAGAGAGAATGAGTTATTCACCATTTTTTTTTCAACAAAAAAATTGGATTCAACATCATTTCCTTCATACCTCGGTCAGTTTTGATGCTAGAAACTTTTATAAATAACAAAAATAAAGGATTTTTGAAGGACTTCAAAAAAGGTCCGATTAGTTTTTCCCGAAAAATGCATTGGTTTTTGTTTATTGTACGTAGAAACTTTCCAGTTTGGCGATTGAAAATACCAATCAACTTTCAACAAGCAATTATTCAGTTTGTAGTGGGTTTGCATACATCACGAAAAAACAATCTCTTTTGTTTTTTCGAAAGCTATAATTTTGCTCTCCACAGGTTTTTCGATTAGATGCATTATTTTTCAGTTATTCGCGAAAAAGGATTTAAAAATGTGTTTTTTTTTTGCCTGAAAACCGACAATTTCACTCGCGAATAAGTCGAAAAGTATTGCTTTTCAGAAAAAACTTCATTGAACGAAAAATGCTTAGAATTAGTCAATCTATTGATTTCCGTACTTATTTCCAATAAAAAAATTTTCACCCCCAAGAAGGGGTGGCATCCACCTCCAGGGAGAAAGCAACCCTCGTCACAGGGTAGATTTTGAAAAAGAGGGTATGTAGATCCTGAATCCAAATTTTCATACGAATCGGTGCTGTATGGGATGAATACACAGTTTACACTTTTTTCACCGTCATAGACTGGAGTATAGGAAATTTTGACATTCCTGTCAAAATTTCTTGAAGAAAAAGTCAGGACTTCCTTACTGTAAGGAAATGTCATTTCCTTACTGTAAGGAAATGATATTTCCGTACAGTTGTTAGTGTTCTACATAAATGATTGAAAACACATTGCTTATAAGGAATTAATTTATATTTTGAAAACATCAAGTCATTGCTGAATACATTTTTAAGATCAATTTGTTATATTTACAGTAATTTGACAGTTAGTACAATTATTGAACATTGGAGGAACACTGTTAGAACTATGAGAAACATTTTGGACAACATGCGGGGTGGTAGGGTTATTTTGTTGAATATTTTGTACTGTGAAAATTTTATTTGCCACCTCAACCTTATTGTTAAGCGATTCTTCGATACATCCTTCAGCAACGTTTGATGACTTCCATCCGCCATGCCTCTTCAAACTAGTTATGTCGGCACCAGAGTCAACCAATATTGTTGCAGAAGACCGACGAAAGCAGTGACCAGTATATTCTGTCGGATTTACCAAGTTCAAATAAGTAGCAACTATTTTGGGCATTTTTCTAAATTGATGAATTCCTACCACTTGTCTACAACCCTTTCTGCTTTGATATTTAAAGAAAAATCGGTCACTGTTCATATTTTCTGGTCTTAACGAAACATACTTTCGATAAACATTCAAGTAGATCTGATTAATTACAAATGATCATGGTTTATTGGTTTTCGAATCAGGTATGCTGATTAAAAGCTTAGATTCTAGGTCTTCTATATCGTGTACAGTCATTCGGACTAACTCATCCATTCTACAGGCCCCAGAAATACCAAATATTACAGCCACCTAAAAAATAAATAAAGGTATAATCTAAATAGAAATTAAAACCTTGTAAATTACCTTAATCATTAAATTTTCTTTATCTGGAGCTTCCTGGATAAATTTTTCAATTTCTTCCTTCGTTTAAATCTTAGATTTCTTTGCCCTATAACCTTGAGCTTGCCGTTTCAATAAAGAACGAAGTTTTGAGTATGTAGATATATCTACATTGTGTTTAATTGCAAGGGTTGACTTCAGCATTGAATAATTGGCCCATAATGTTGAAGATTTCATCTTTAAACAAAGGTCTAGGAAGTATGCCATTACAACATTTTCTGAGAAAGAACTCGTATTTTCACTCATGCCATAATCCATAAAACGTCTGTATGCATTTTCGTACTTTTCTCTTGATTTCTTTGGCAATAATTCTAATGAAGCAGTATTCACTGCCTCAACCAGCTCTGGAGGAGTCCCAGGAATGGAAATTTCATCATCACTTATCATTTTACTTTCGAGAACACCAGCAATTAAATTTATAAGCGTCAATTTTGACAATTCAACCTCAATTTCAAAGCACCATTTATTTGGGAATAAAATTATCGCGTTTTTTTTTTAAATCAATCAATATCTGTCGAATTTTAAACGATTTGTGGAAAAATAGTATGTTTACCTCGTAGGAAAAGCCACATTCCTGGACTCTGTGTTGCTAAGTCTCGGCTTGCGCCTCGACTTAGCAATCTTCACAGTCGCCCAGGAATGTTAAGCTTTTCCAACCCGGTAAACAATGTACTATTACCTACACCCGTACTCTAATAATACACTTATATGCCCACAACCCGTTTTATAATGAAATCCATTACGATACAGATTTTCAACCAATAGAAACCCATTATTTTTCGATCAAGCATGATGTGCATGCTCTGCATTTGACATTTGTCAAGTTATAGGTATTGAACTTTTGAAGAATATAGCCAAACTTCGATAATCATAATAAAATGTCTGATACCAGCGATATGGGAGAATCACCTTCGACACCTTCACCGACAGAAATACAGTTAGAATGATGAAATTTTTCATTTGACGAATTTATCACTTATTTTTTCATCATTTTTGTGGGCTCTCCGTAGCCGAGCCGTCTGTGGCGCTAACATTGATTATTCTAGCTGGAGGAGACATTGGGTCGAATCCGGTCTCGAGTAATCTTTTTTTTTCTTTGATTCTTGATCTTCTTTTCATATCTCATCGTTTTATTTCTCGAAGTAATAGTATTAATTACAATTCTGTGAAATTTTTCAGAGAAATTCGTTAAATTAGTATTATTGTGTGCAATACAAATATAAATATAATATTGTAGTTCTTCACTATTTATCGGGTGTAGATAAAATAGCGTATGCAACGCTCATGTAATGGTTATTAATACACTCGCATAAACCTTCGGCTCGTTTCGTATCCCGGTTTATGCTCATATATTAATAACCATCATTACACGATCGTTGCATAATATACTATTATATAATACAAAGAATAACTCCACATCAAAAATATTTGTTTGAATGTGATTGACAATGTTCCTTTAGGGGTATTGTTTCGGACTTCCATTGTCTATATTATTAACTCAATCGAAACCTGTTGCTATTCTTCTCAGCAACAGGTGTCAATAGAGTTAATAGATCGGTAGTGCTTAACGATTCTAGCATTTTTCCGTTGATACAAATGAATTGATTCCCACCTAATAACTGAAAGGGATTTTCTATATTCTTGCTATCATTTTTCACTCTCTAAATTGCATCTATTATCAAAAATCAAGGCAACTCTCGGAGACGCTTAAGCTTTATTGACAATTAATAATCATTTGAGTTAAACATATTGGACTAGTGAAAATCCCTCTGAAATAGACATTCTTTCAGAAATGCTGATTTTATTGATGTAGTGTTCAATTGTCCATTATGAATCACCTGGCGAAATATGAAGGTATCATTTAGACATGAAGTGTTGAAAAGTAGCAGGAAATTCAATTGTGCTTAAAAAATGTTCAGTGACAAATTCACTTGAGTTGAATAGTTTAGCCGCTATATGCTTATGAATTTTTTTCTAACGAAAGCTTTATGGATTGTGCAAAAATGAAATATGACATTTCTCGAGGCTTCGGGAGCTTTCAAAATGCATATCATGATATTTTCATACAGAAACTCAATATTGTCAAGATCTTCTTATAGTTTTGGTAAGTTTTGTTAAATTGTTCAATGGTAGGATTGGGATCAATTTGATAATAGAAAAACTATTATTTCCTTGCCAGCGTTTCGAATTTCAATAAATTCATCATCAGGGCTTTATAACAATGAGTACGAAACTCATTGTTATAAAGCCCTGATGATGAATTTATTGAAATGGTAGAATATGAATAAAATAAGATAATGCCAACAAACTATTGGAAAATTTTCAGGGTTTCAAGATGTTGATTATTGAAAAAAAAATTTAAAAAATACTTGCCAAAAATCAGTTTTTCCGAGTAAAATTATTAAAATTATGTTTAAAACAGACATGTTAGATACACACTCTAGGGACAAACTATTCCGCATTAAGCACGAGACAAACTAATACTGAAATAAAATTCATAGAATGACTGTAGTTCTTATTAATGCTGATAAGAAAAAAAAACGTGATTGTTGAAAACACCATATAATGATAAAGAATCATTTCGGTAGCTGACCTATCAGATTGTAATAAGCTGTATTCAATCCTTCTATATCTCTTCTTGTATTAACGCTGTCTTGGCGAAGAATTTGTATCATTTCACTAAATAACCTCTTTGACGACTTTGACAGAGAATATTTCTGATCAAGAATGATGGGTTTTGTAAAATCAAAAGTACGGCAATTTTCTCTACCCCTGAAAATGTTCCAATAGTTTGTTGGCATCCTCTTATTTTATTTATATCTTTCCATTTCAACACGAAACTCATTGTTATAGAGCCCTGATGATGAATTTATTAAAATTCGAAACGTTGGCAAAGAAACAATAGTTTTTCTCTAATCAAATTGATCCCAATCCCACCAATACCACCATTAAAAAATTGTCAAGATCATCTGAAAAAGCTTTCCAATGTATCTAATTCTGAATATTCTATATGATTCCTCAAGCCAATATCTTTTGAATATAGAAAACATTTGAATTGAATGTTCTCGAATAAGATCTTTAAATAATTTCCTTTAGTGAATTTCTCGATTCAAACAGTGTATGAATTGAAATCATTGCAGGTCGATTGTCATTTAGAAAATATGAAAAACGGCACCAACCACTCGAATGATGATGAATTGGAATATTTCACCCTCCAAAATGAAACAGTGCGACTAAAAGAAGAAAACGACAGGTTACAGACCGAATTATCGGTTACAGTCGATAAAACAGCGGAGCTTCAAGCCAAATTGAGTAATATTATGTTTGAAAAACATAACATCGAGGAATCTCTGAAAGAATCTAAAATGCAAAGGAAAAAACTCGAAGGTGAGATCAATTCGTTGAAAACCAAGTTAGGTAATATAGATCCGGGCGACAAAGATAAAAAAATCGTTGAGTTGGAAAAAGAATTGAACGAATTGAAAAACAAATTCGAAACGCTAAAATCGGCGCACGTTTCGCAAGAAGAAGAACTATCCAAACACAAGAATAAATTCAATTTCGAATCCGCCTATAAAAACCTACAAACAGAACTGAACGAGAGAAACAAGGAACTGCTCGAGTTACGGCGCGTTTCAAAGGAATACAAAGATATGATCTGTAAGCTGACGAACTCGAATCAAGAATTAGAAAAATCGTTGAAACACTCGAAGACGGATTTGAAAGAGAAAATGAGCACCGTCCAAAAAGTTCAATCTCTCAACGAAAACATCGAAGAAACCGCCAGTCAAGTTCAAGCTCACATCGAAACGAAGAAAACTATGATCGCAGAACTGCAAGAGTTGAATTCTACCTTCGAAAATAATATAAAAAAATTGCAAGACGATCTGAGCAGTAAAATCAAGGAGGTAGTCCAGTTGAAGGATATCCTCAAACAAAACGAGGGTATAAAAAATATGATGTGGCGCGACAATAAAAAACTGGAAGAGGATATTATCGATCTGAGGCAAAGTAACGAGAATCTCCTGAAGCAGCTGAAAGAAAGCGAAACTACGAAAAAAGATCTGAAAGACGAGTACAATAATATGGTGGCTAAATACAAGGAGGAGGTTGTAAAAAACGGCGACCTACTCGATCAGATATCGAATCAAAAACAAGAAATGTCCGAGATCATGGAGCAAGTCACCACTCTGAAGGAGGAACTCGAGAGCATAAGGAACGTTCAGAAAGAAGACAAGGAGAAGATAAACAACAAAATGTCTTCCTACGAGACGTTGTTGCAGACCTACGACACCAAAACGAAAGATTTGAAGAACCTCAACGAGCAACTCAAAGTCGAGTTGGAGAACGAAAAGAAGAGGCAGCTCAACGAAAAGGAACTGTTCGACAAACTGGAAGCCTTGCAAACGATGCTGCAAAATTTAGAGACGAGAATCACCTGCCTTCAAAACGAGAACGATATGTTGAGAAGCGAGCTGGATTGTGAGAGGGGGAAAACGAAGATGTCGCAAGAAGGCGATTGTTCTTCCGATTGCAGCTCTATGTCTTTTAATTTCGAAAAACTGGCCCACGAACCGAAGAATAGGACTTTCGAAAAACAGAAAATTACCATCGATAAATTGAAGGACAAAGTAGAGCTTTTGGAAAGGAAGCTTCTGAACGAAAGGTCGAGATGCGAAGTTTTGAAGAAGGCCTTGAACGACAAGGAGAACTCTGAAGCCCAGCTCAAAGAGAAATCCGACCAAGCTAACAATCTCTTAGTAGAAGAGAAAATGAAGTTACAGAACGTCATAGACGAGTTGATGGTAAAAATGAAAACTCAGGAGGATTTCTACAAGAGGATTTGTCATTGTTCGGACGAAAAGGTGAAGGAAATAACGTCGAAGATAGCCGAGTTGGAGGAAAGCAACACAAAGTTGCACCAGGAGTTGACCAAGAAAGAACGTCTTCTCAGTACATACTTGGAAGCCAGCGAGAACAGTAAGAAAACCATCGAAGATCTCAGTACCAAGTTGAAGGAGTTTGACGTTCGACAATCCAAAGTTTCGCTCGAACTGGCGGACAAGACCAAGGCCTACGCCGATCTTCTGTCCGAATACAAAACATTCCAGCAAAGTACGGAAGATAAGCAATCCAAGGCCATGCAGGAGTTGGTCCACGGGAAAGACGCCTACGCAGATCTTCTGTCAGAGTTCAAATCATTCCAGCAGAAAACGGAAGATCAGCAATCGAAAATGACGCTGGAACTGGCCGAAAGGAAACATTCTTACGCCGATCTTCTGTCAGAATTCAAGACATTCCAGCAGGCGACGGAAGATCAGCAGTCGAAGGTTTTCTTGGAGCTGACCGAGAAAGAAAACGCCTACGCTAGTCTTTCGTTAGAGTACAAAGCGTTCAGGGAGAAGTTGTCCAAGACGGACGATCACAAGGAGAAGGAGTTGATGGATACCGAGGAGAGGATCAAGCATTCGCGAATGGTTTTGGAAGCGCTCGACGCGGAATTGGAGGCCGCCAGGGAACGAGTGGGCAAGTCCAAGGCGGTAGCGGACTCTGCTTCGGAGAGGATTCGTGGAATGGCTGACATTGTTCGCAAGTGCAGCGAAGAATTGTCGAGGTAAGAATTTTTCTCCTACAGAAAACTGACACTACTAGATATTTAGTTGGGTTAGAAATTGGGGAGTTAACTTTGGCGATTGAAAGATAGTCGTGAAGGTACCTCCCAATTATAATTGCAGACATAAGTGAATAAAGGTGTTAAGTCACATTTTTTGATTTTTGGGTTTTATTTACTTTTTGAACATCTTTGATATCGATCAAAAAAAAAAACAATAATCAACCCATGATTTATGATAAAGATTTTTGAAATGATGACATGTTATAATTATATTCTAGTTAATGAAGATATTGTTGTGTGCATATATTTGGTGACAACGTAACTTTGGAAGAATGGAGAAGGAACTACGAAAGCACCAGATGATTTCGATTCCCAATCAGTTTGAAAACAGCATCACTTCTGCCAGTACAAATAATTGGTTGTTGTAATATGAAACATTTTTTGTGATTCTGAAGAGGTCCCGAGCAAACTTTATATGAACATATGTTCATATAAAAAACTTTCAAATGTTTTTAACAGTATAGTAAATTTATGAGATACGGTCAAGTGGATTAGAGTAGACAAAATTCAGATTTTATCGTTACAAAACAAATTTAGATCCTTACTTGCCATTTTTGCAGATTTCACGTAAAACAGGGGTAAAGGCCATCACAGATGAACAAGTTACTTTAACTGCCCTACCTTAATGTGGCGGTCTAATAGTTAATGAAAAGAATAGTTTTTAAACTAAACTTCGCCCAATAAAAGACGATTTATTATTTTTATTATTATATAATAGTGGGAAAACTCCCACCTAGAAAACAGCTTGAATTTGTTGAAGATTACAAATGGTTTCACAAAAAAAAAATTCGCAAAAAAAATCCTGAGAAAGCAAGGGAAACTGTTTAATTTTTTTTTCAAGAAATGTAAGATAGAAAAGAAAACAAAAAACTTTTTTTCTACAGTTTATTGATGACATAGACATGAGGAGGTACGACGACAAAACGTCTGAAGATTTATTCTTCTTGGAGACTTACATATGGAAGAACATACAAACTGAAATATAAATACACCCCTTGTTGAGTTCATTCCATCACTAACAGAAGACCCACCACCTCTTGACGCACATTAACTAACGTCGCAGCTTGTAGTATATCAACTACTGTCTGAGACAACTTACCAATTAGGGTTGATCTTCTATGAACATACATATATATTGGCGGCCACTAACCTACTTATGAAGGCAGGCCCCGGAATGTTATTTGCGGAAATTAACCTGCCAATACGGCTCAACACAATGAGTATGATTGGCGGAATTTAACCCACCAATACGGCTCAACGCAATGAGTATGATTGGCGGAATTTAACCTACCAAGTCGGTTCAACACGAGTATGATTGGCGGAATTTAACCCACCAATATGGCTCAATACAATGAGTATGATTGGCGGAATTTAACCTACCAAGTCGGTTCAACACGAGTATGATTGGCGGAATTTAACCCACCAATATGGTTCAATACAATGAGTATGATTGGCGGAATTTAACCTACCAATTCGGCTCAACACAATGAGTATGATTGGCGGAATTGAACCTACCAATTCGGTTCAACACAATGAGTATGATTGGCGGAATTTAACCCACCAATACGGCTCAACGCAATGAGTATAATTGGCGGAATTTAACCTACCAATACGGCTCAACACAATGAGTATGATTGGCGGAATTTAACCTACCAATCGAAAAAAATATATATGAATACACTCACTTATATATCTAATAATACGAACGAACATAATGAACACTCCGATCTAGCTCAAGACTAATTTGAACCATTCAGATAAGGAATTCATATTTCCTTGAGCAATACGCAGTATTTCAGAAAATATTTCAGAATATATAAAAATAAGGACTAACCTTTTATTCCACAAAGTTACAGGATACCACTAACTTGAATGCCCGCACAATAACTTCTTTTTGAGTAAATAGCGAAACAACTCTCACTTCTTAACACACTAACTGTTAGAAAACGAATGCCTATTGAAAAATCGTGCCATCCAAAACCCAGTCACCTTATCTCCTCTTGACTCATCTTTCGCGTAATATTCATCACCCATCTTGTTTGTCCAACATACTTTACTGATATCATAAAATCTGAAGGTTTTGGTTTCTATTTTTCTATCTCCTTCCCCAAAATTTGTTGCACTGTACTGGAGATTTTATGAAAATAATGTAGGTTATAAAATTAAATTTTGTATCGTTCTTTTGTCCGGATTACCGCCAAAGAAATAATCATAGTATGGCTTTCAAATCAAACTGTAATTAACTACAAAATTATTACTATCGATGGATTAAAATGAGTGGAATTGTGTATGTCTATGTGTTTGTCACGCCCAAAAAAAGAGGGCCATTTCATGACAGAACCTGAAGGACTTGTGAAAGTTGTTGTGAATTATATATTGAAAGAAATTTTATACAAATCAAATTCCATTTTGTACACCAGAGTTTCAATGTACTTGTCATTTCTTGACACAAGTTCTATTTTTTATCGATTTTATTCCAGAACTCAGACTGGACAGTATTTTGCAAAGTTCCCGAATATTTTCACAATTTCGCTATGATGGTTGCTATCACGTAAGTTTTCGTTCAAAATGGAAAATCGATGAAATTTCCAGTTTTTCTAAAATTAGCGAGGATCTCTATTTTTTCTGATTCGTCAACTAGAAATAGTTCTCAAATGGTTAAAAAATAGATCAACGACGTAAATAAACTGTTTTTCGTACGAACCAGAACTTGAAAATAGTAATATTCGATTATTTATTTCAGGGCCTTTGATCAAGTAACCGAGAAATGGGATAACGTTTTTGGAGACGACCCCAACTATAGGAAACTGCCAGCCATGCAAATGTGCCATACCCTGGAAGTTGAAGACAGCATTCTAGTACTTAACGATAATATAAAAATTACAGTTTCCTTGTTGGAAATTTTGGTGAGTCAATTTACTATCACCTTGTATAATATCTTAAGAATGATCCTGTCAAAATGTCAACGTCAATCGTTTAGGATTTTTTTTTCGAGATGTCGGTTCAATTGATTTATTTTTAGTTATTTTTCACCCCCAATTCTTTATGTTCAGTTCAAAATATAGTAATAGTTTACGATATCATCATCTTAAATATAAAGGCGTTACATTTCCAGTCTGCCAAGGCTCCCATTTCTATGGACGATCCAGATTCTCAAACGCTCAATCATCAGCAAATAAATTCGTAAGATCCTGATTACCTGAAATGTATCATCGAATAATTTCTGATCTTTTCAGAAGTGATTCTAAGACTGTAAAAAAATTCACTCTGAGGCCTCCTAGACTGATTTTGAACAGGCCGGTGAGTCCCGACTCACCGTCGGTAGATATAGATGTAGATGTGCCACCATCTGAAACGCCCGGCCGGGAAACTGGAAAAGAAACCGTGAGCGAAGTGTGCCATTTGGTGGGCGAAGTAACTTCCGAAGTTAGTGATAACGTTTCGGAAAAATGTTCGAATTCTCATGTAAGTATTTTAAGTTTATCTGTTGTCATTGCTGAAGCATTAATAATTGAGTTTGTGGTTATTATTCGTTTCTCGGGCATTAAAAACAAATACAGTTTCCTGTGAATTTTTCACTTCAATGGGGTTTACAAGACTACTATATAATGGAATATGTTGAAAAGTTTTGTATAGTCAGAACACGTAGTTGTCTAGTTGTCTTAAAAAAGGAGGAATATGCCTATTTTCGACATTTGATAATTTTCAAGCTCATGATGACGGTACATAATAACCGAAACGTTACTGGAAAAAAATTGCTGCTAATATTCGTTTATCGGACAGCATCTATTTTTCAAAACATTTTTTGATCAATTCACGTACTTTCATTCGCTGAATGCTAATCAGGAGTGAAAAAAAGGCGTATTCCATCCATTTTATTCAGTATTACTTTCGAGACCCAGGTTTCTTGATTCGTCAGGTCCATTACAAAATGGTTAAGGCTTTCGCGGCTTGAAGGCCGTCGTTCTTTGGAATTTCTTCCTGACGTTTCGCTAGCTCGAGTGGCCAGCTTCTTTAGAGGCTTACTCATTTCCAATGACTAAACGTTTCGATTTCCTAAGGTGTATTTATATTGATGCAAGTAGTCGAGTGTTAATTACTTCTGTCGAGTTCGGGGAATAATCATCATTATTAGTTGCCGCACTACCTGCCGTGATTTCATTCGTGATTCTTGATTTCCTCAGAGTGGGATTCCAAATTCTGTTTAGACTCAACGCTTCCTCTTTTCTGTTGAAATTGTCCGCATGTTTTTGGATCTCTATTGCCTCCCGTACCAGTCGGCTATGGTAACCCTGGTTGGGGGCAATCAGTTTAGCATTTTCAAACAGAATCCTGTGGTCACTCTCACTCAGTGCGTGTTCCGCCTCCGCCGATTTTTCGGTTTGCCCCAGCCTGCTGCTAAAGACAAAAGAGACCCACTGTCAGCAGCAGGGGTTTATCGCATACCGTGCACCTGTGGGAAGGTTTACATCGGTACCACGAAAAGATCCATGGGAACAAGGATCAAAGAGCATGAAGGGAACTGCAGGATTCTGTTTGAAAATGCTAAACTGATTGCCCCCAACCAGGGTTACCATAGCCGACTGGTACGGGAGGCAATAGAGATCCAAAAACACGCGGACAATTTCAACAGAAAAGAGGAAGCGTTGAGTCTAAACAGAATTTGGAATCCCATTCTGAGGAAATCAAGAATAACTAATGAAATCACAGCAGAACTGCAGAGTGCGGCAACTAATAATGATGATTATTCCCTGAACCCGACAGAAGTAATTAACACTCCAGACTACCTGCATCAATATAAATACACCTTAAGAAATCGAAACGTTTAGTCATCGGAAATGAGTAAGCCTCTGAAGAAGCTGGCCACTCGCGCTAGCGAAACGTTAGGAAGAAATTCCAAAGAACGACGGCCTTCAAGCCCGAGGAGAAGTACTTATACTTAGGTCCATTACACGTAATTTTCATCACTGCGGGTGCCAATTCAATTTTTATTTGAATTATTGAATTTATATCAACTTGATTTTTTTGTGTGAATTTGATATTTGCATTGAGATCTCGCAAACTGAAACTTGATCACCAAAAATCCTTTTGTTTTTTTTTTTTAATATGCTTCGGATTTCAAAATTCCTACAGGCTGTTCTTTCAAGCGGGCCCCTATAGGGACCTCGACTCGAGAACCCTCATAGTCAGAAGGACGGTTGAATTGTAAAAAATCTCAAATCGAAATAAACAAATAAAATTATCGAATAATGTTTTCCTGACTTGGTGCTTCATTTCTCAAAATACAAAAATGCAATAGGAACTGTTTTTTATATATTTCATATTCTCTTTCATTTGGCCTCATAATATTTTTGAAAAGGTGTTTCATTCAATAATGGCCATCATCATCTTTGTTCTTTTTTTCATATTTTGAAATTCCCATAAATAATTTATTTGTATGGAAGTCATTAGTGAGCTTTTTATATTTTTTGAATATCGATGTACCCTATGTGAATTACTTCGTAACAGTTGAACAATGAAGCGTATTTTTTCAAGTAAGGGCTGGTGGAAAAAAAATTGATATTTTGTCTTGTTTTGTGGTGAACAAGTAAAAACCAATTCATGACATAGTTCTGAATGAAAGGTTGGAAATAAAATATCCTCTCTAAAAATTTTTTTTGTACATCTTTCAAATACGGTAAAATTTGCATTCCAGTTCAAAAGCAAAAGTAACTCTCCATTTGTTGATTGATTTATTCATCCCAAGAATCGTTCGTGTTTATATAAAGTTATTAAGTGAGTATATAAATATGCAACTCAATCTTCTGTATTAATCTTCTTTGGCTGAAATAAATTCGCTCTCTTCTTGAAAATATATGCCTCGTAATATCAACTTTGTTTTTTGCCCTCTGGGAAATTCAATTATCGCCACTGAAAACTCACCTTGTTGAGTCTTAGATATTCGTAATGCATGAATGTTTTGTCGAATAATGAATAAAGTATAGTACTATTTGAACATTTGGATTACTCCTGTTCGTCAGGAAGATTATTCGTGTTCCGTTATTTTGCATGCTTTTTTATTTTTAGTTGCCATCCCTGTCTCTTGATTTACCATTCCAAGACGCCTTTCCACACGTAACAGATAACTTTTTGGAAAAATTGGGTCTGCATGCGGGTAGCCCAAAGTAAGTTGTAGGAATAGTTATATGGGTTAGCGAGTAATTTTATGGTTATAACTCTAAAATGAATTTAGCATTGTTCTTTCCAAATATCAAAGTGAATTTCTGGTAATACTAATTATTTATTCAAAACGATTCGCTTAGATCAATATTAAAGGAGCAATTCTTTTTATTTTCTTGATCCAGGAAAGAAATGAAGTTGACGTAATGAAGTGAAGAAACCGTTTACCAAAATCCATGGCAAATGATTGCAGACTTTCTCCTCAAAAATTTCGGTTTTCTCACTAATTATGCTTTATTATTGGATCAATTTGGGCAAACAGTGGGTCAAATATGATCTTCACCAATTATTGGTTACATTTTGAAAAACGGAAAAACCCATAAGTAGTGTATGCCTAGGCAAGAGATGGCGCCACCGTTAACATCATCATGTTGTCATTCTCAAATATCAACCCTGAGATGATTGCTTGTCAATTTTTAGATAGCTAAGTTTGAGTTATTCAGTTTGTTTAGGAATCATCTGGGAAAACAACTTTTGCAGTATCGAAAAAATAATTAAATCGAATATTGAAATATGTGAAAGCTCCGACAGGTGGGTACCGCTACTGCTATCTGTCGACAATAAACTCAATTGTCTGACCCTTTCGAAGAAATTACTCCCCATGATTTTTTTTGCTGAAATAAGAAGGACTTCATACGCCAATTTGTGAGCATGAACGAAACGTGGTTTCATTTTTAAACACCAGAAGCCTAAGGAACAGTCAAATCACTGGACAAGTCCTGGTGAATCACAGCCGAACGAAGTCAAGGTGTGTTTGTCGGCCAAGAACGTCATGGATGCCGTGTTTCGGGATGCTGAAGGCATAATTCACATCTACCATCTCAAAAAAGGGCAGAAGCATAATCAGATAGTATTATGCACAACTGCTGGACCGATTCGATACCGATCTGAAGCGAAAACGACTATATTTTTGCAAAAAAAATGCTCTTCACCAAGACAACTACTCATCGTCGTAAACCGTCGCAATGAGTGAAATCCATGAATTGCTCTGCGAATTAGTTACCCATCCACCATATTGTCCTGATTTGGCCCCATTCAACTACCATTTATTCAATGACTCGAAGAAGTGACTAAGTGGTAAGTGATTTGGGTCGAGGGAAGAGGTCATCGCAAAATCAGAATAAGTTTTTGCGAAATCGGTTTGTTTTTGGAATACCTCGTCTATGGGTAGATGGCGCAATGACTTCGTGTTGTTCGCATTAGCTTTGGTCGGGGCTTGATACTACCAAAGATTTTGATTTTCAATTATGGGAAGTCATCGACTTATGTTGATGATGGCACTGCCTTGCACTGACGAGAGGCCAAATAGCCCGAAACCGGTCTGCAAGTGTGTCCGTCCCTATAATTGAAAGTCGATTCTTTCATTTGTATCGCCAAGAGCAAATGCAGCATTTTTTTCTGTGAAAAACCCTACACTGCACCGGTCGAATATAATTCAATGCCCTTAGTGGTATTAGCCAGGGAAGTAGTTGTTTGCTGACAGGTGCCAGCCAAAACCTACTGTGTAGGTGAGACTGGCCCTATAGAATTGTTCAAAAGATGATTTGATTTAACGCCAGTCTTCAAGTATGATTTTTGCGAACCTTGGATTTCTTATTATTCGGAGGGCTTAAAAATTTACAGAATCGTTGGACTAAGTGTATGGAGTTTGAAGGTGATTGTTGACATATAAAACTGACAATGCAAAAAAATTGTTTTCTTGCCTAGCCAGACTACTTATCAACCCAGCCTCGTAACAAGCCAATTCTTCAAGTAACTAACTAAGTTGTTACGTATAAGAAAACCGTATATTGAAATTGCTATGACTTCACTGTTACTCAAAATTACGCACTTGTGACTTAAGTACCACTAAAAACTCCTGTTTTTATTTCGTATATTTCTATTAATAGTAGTGTTACTTTGGAATAGGGTTCAAGATTTGCAGTATTTCATAAGTAGCCTGTCATTATTCGTTCCTGTGAGGGCTAGAAAAATTGCATAACCCGTTCCTTTATTCGTTAGAATGTACATTTTTTTCTTACCATTACAGGCAGAAATTGTCGAAAGACGAAACGGAAAAACTCTTCACCACATTCGCCATTCAAATAGCTCTAGACTCGAGGGATATCAAAGAACGACTGTACAAACAGAAGGAGCAATGTTATCACCAACACAGGAAGTGTTTCTACCTCATAAAAGACATATCGATGCGTCTGAGGGATCACAGGTGTATAGGTAGGTAAATATTAGAGAATTTAGTAATATAATAATAATAATTTATCACTAGCAAATATGCTAATTTAAAACACATTAAGTAAAATAAAACAATAATAATACAAAAAAGATTTATGAAAATAATTTGCAATAAGGACTGGAAATATTCAACTGAATTATTATTCAAAGAAAGTGAAAAAATGGATATAAATCAATTATATATTTATAGAATGATATTTACATTCATAAAAATAAAAAAATATATAAATTATAATGAACATAAATATGAAACTCGAAATAAAACTGTAATTACATCTAAAAAAAAAAATTAAAAGAAAATTGCACAAGGAAACTATAACTTTATGATACCATATCTTTATGACAAAATACCACATGAAACCAAAAAAATTAAATCATTATCATCATTCAAACAAAAAAATAAAACATGGATTATCAAGACCTCTCGAATTTATTTTGACATATTTTTGAATAGTTTATGAAATTGGTTTCTTTAAATTGATGATTATCTAGGTATGTAACTTCAAATGTATTGATTGTAAATTGTTATTACCTTCAGTTAACCTTACAACAAGTTCTCTTCGTAAGGTTTGTTTTTCAGTTTTATCATAAAAATCTATATTCATAAAATTTTCGAATTGTAATTATTATCTACTCATGAATAAACTTATATATTAAATACATAATTCACTTAAAAACCCACACACCATATTTCAAACCGAAATATGCTCGAGGACAGAATTGTAACAATATCTTTTGAAAATATTTATATTTTTACAACGTTATATTTCCCTTGGAAGGTCATTATATATTGTAAGACCTTTGTGGAAAATACTTTGTCCAAGTGAATAACTGTTGAGTGATTTCAACTGCCACACAATGAAACAGTCCTAAAACAAATTAAATTTGAAATAATGAAACATATTTGGAGAAAGTATATATTTTTTATTGTATGCAACTTTTTTTCACAATTCCCGTTATATTGAAAAGAGTAGAATAAGATTCCTGAAATCAGTATTGTTTTGTTTTGTGCTCGGTTCAATACAACTCGACACAGATTGTAAAAAAGATGGCTTTGTTATTATAGGCCATCATGAAAAGTAGACTTTTGTCTGAAACTGGTTTCAGGATCGAAAGATCTCTATGATGTGTTTTGACGGGTATTTTACTCATGAAAATCATTGACTTGGCGCAAATTCAAATCAGATGTGCTCAACAGATTGAACTGAAATCATAAAGGGTCCTCAAATCAAGTGATTTGTAAGGCTTATATTTTCATTTGACACCCGAAAATGGAGTTTGAAAATACATTCCATTGATTATTTCTACAATAACATAACTAGACTTCCAAAATGCATTTGAATTAGTTATTCACACAATTTTATTTGATATGTACATTCAAAAAGGGGATATTCTGCAGGTAGTTTCAAAAACAATTTCTAAAAAAACCATTCGTTTTTGTTATAAATTAATAGCGAATTTGTTTTTTAGAGGATATCACGGTTGATTAAATATCTCAAATTGAAGAAAAATAATGAAAATTGAGGAATAAACCTTCCTCAGTTTTTATAACACTTGTATTGGTAACTAACGTTACTGCAGTTCATCCTATACGGACAGTATCAAAGGAGTACTATACTTTTTTACTTTTAGTTTATAGTGTTCCTGGGTTTACAGAACGAATTTATTCACTAAACTCTAAATTGCACAGATCGATATATTTCCCAAACTTGAACACCAAAACGCATACTGTCACTCTGAAATTAGCCAAGAAAATGGCCTCTTTTCCTTTGCTTTCTGACCGCTGCCAATTTATTACTAACTGATCTCTCGCAGTCATCCTCTTTTTATAAGTTGGTATTGAATTAACTCAGCTCTTCGTGAATTTGTAGAAGGTTGATTATGATTTGTAAAGAATGGTTCGAGGTCCACCCAAAAAGTTCTATAACTGAGGTTTACCAGAAATCACAATAAAAAATAAAATTCGTGAAAAAGGTGGGTTTATTCATTTAATTATTTTCATTTCAACCCACGCAACATTACTATCAAAAACGCGCGCGACGACAGCACCATCCACTTTTGGAACTTTTCTGGTACTTTCATGCATTGTGCCTTATGTAGATTCTACGAAAAAACGTGAATCTTTCATTCTTTCAATAACTGTGGTAATTGCATTCTAATGTTGGTCTCAAATGTTGTTACTACCTTCATATTTCTCTGTATATATGGAAAAAATTGTATTTATCGCATTGCAACCTTAACACAAAATATTATCATCAGTGAATAAAAGGAACTTGATATTGAACCATATTCACCAATCATGCACGATTTTACAAATGATAAGCAGCATAAATACTTTTTCAGTAAACAACTCTGCTGTTTTCAATTTTTCACCTAATTTATAACTTTTTGGTCTACTGTATTGGAACAATTGGAGAGTGTGTTCTTCAGTGAGGCATTTCAGTTGCTTTCTCCATTTAACTAGCAATATTATCTAGAACTATTAATTACTATTCTATTAAAAATTTGGCGGATTTCAACACTCATTTATTGTGAAGCATGCACTAAAATGCAATATCGTCATAACTGCATCGTCTTTCAAACGTGTCTGTCTCGTCTTTCGAGTTTAGTCCAATATTTCACTTGAAATTTTGTGTTCAATGGAATAGCACGTATAGAGAAATGTCACACAAATGTCAGTAAAGTCAAAAAGCCATGATTCACGTAACATATGGCCGTATTCATTCTAACTTTCATGCCTGAAGTTTTTTTAAAATAACAGTCCCACAATAATGCTCTATTTGTATCCCTACCACGTACCTCGCACGATCCCAATAGATGACTTCAAACATCAGAAACTGTATCAAATATAGTTTTACGTCAATAAAATGACCAGTATTAGTGAAATATCATTGATTCTACTTTGTCTGATACTCTTATCTTCGATGTACTGTGTGCAAGCTATTATCCAAACAAAAGCTCTCTCATCTTAACAACAAACGTTGTGGGGTTCCCCAAGGATCTATTCTTGGCCCAATTCTTTTTCTCATTTATATCAATTCAATGACTCAGTTGAAACTTCATGGTAAACTCAGTTTATTCGCTGATGACACAACTCACATTTATTTTTCAGATAACTTTGAACATATTCAAAACTTTATGAATCAAGACCTACAAAAAATATCGAGTTGGTTAAATCAACATAAGTTATCTTTGAATTTTTCTAAATCTTCTTACTACATTTCGAAACGAATTTTGAATGACCCTAAAAATGCGTTTAAATTCTATGGTGATACAATAGAATACAAGCCAGTTACGAAACTTCTAGGATTATATATTGATGAAAAATTGTCATGGAATAAACATATTGAACATTTACGACGCAAACTCTCCCCGATAATTGGTATCTTATTCAAAATAAGACACCACATTCCTCATAAATATCTGATGAATATTTATCATTGCCTCATTAATTCAAAATTACAATATTTGATAGCTATTTGGGGTTCAGCTAATATTTCCCTTATCAAGCCACTACAAAAATTGCAGAATAAAACAATAAAATGTATTTTCAAACTAGATTTTCGAGAACCAACCATTAATTTATATGAGCCTAAAGAATTACTTGATTTGAAGACCACGTATAAATTTAATCTATCTAATTTAAATTTTCGTCAAGTCAATGATTTTTATCTGCATAATACCCGCCAGAACACAGCCTTGAGATCCTGTAATTCCAAAACCAGTTTTGGGCAGAAGTCTATTATTCATAATGGAATTAATATTTACAATTCAATTCCAAAAAACTTGAAAAGAATAAAAAGCAAAATCTTTTTCAAAAAACATTTGAAGAAATATTTATTGAATTTGATTTAAAAAAATAAAAAGGTGATATTCCTGGTTCAATCATTTGTTGATGATACTAGTTAAATTTGTATTTATTATAACTCAACTTATTTTTTTAGGTTTAGTTATTAATTAAGATATGTTTGTTGTATCCCTGTTATAAACTGTAAGGTCTCTTGGGCTATCAAAGTGTCAATAATAAAAAAAAAACTGTTTCATCTTTCATTTGCGTTCGTGGAAAAAATATGGTGTAAGTGTATGTGTTTTTTATTGTCAGATATTGCGCACGCATTCTTTCCCTCATCCACCTGTGTCTGAAATCGCTATATTTTTCAGGAGCTACGGATCCAATTAACCCTGTGTTCGTCCTACTTGAAGATGTGAGGTTCCTCCTTCAAGAAATCGTCCAATCTGCCGGTCAACTGGGTATCCTGACTTGCGAGAACCGGATGATGAAGTGCTGGAACCTCGTCACGAACTACATGGCGATGATCAAGCAGAATGCTGCTAAGGTGGAACAGATATCCCCGAATAGGTGAGGTTATATTATCATTTTGTACCTATGTAGCATTGAATTGAATTACGAATAAACTTGCGATAAAATGCATCGATGAAATAAAGGCGGCATTCGGACGGATTTGAATTCAAGAAGAAAAAAACGAACCCACTACCTTCTAGTAACTGGACAGATGATCTTCCCTTGAGCTCATGAAAATACTCGGTTCTTTGTCGCATATTTGGAAATCATTCTTCTCAAATTCATTGAAATTTCCTTCCCTAATTCTTTGATTTTCATATGATATTTTATAGATTTGAACAAGATGAATAAAAACCCTGGTGCGTTGACCGATATGCTTTTGTTTAGCCAATTCCTCTCGACCTGAGAAATCGAAGACTAAACTTACGTTTTCTGACGGTAGGTGGTGTTGAGGTGATGATACAAATGCGATTTTCTAAGGGTACATTTTCATTGAGGCGGCAGCTCACGAGTGATTTTCGATACCGGCGGTCTCATTGGATAAACTCTCGCAGGATCTTTCGTTCACCAAAAAAATAATCAGTATACAAAATACGTAAGGTCAAGTTTGTCTAATAAAAAACTATTAATTTTTTTGAAATGTTTGACAGTTCGATCTGAATGCATTTGAAAGTTCCTTTAATATTCAAAATGTTGTACCAAGTTCTTGTTTCTTTTCACGTCTTTCTTGTTTATATTCTTTTTAAGTGTTTATCGTTGCTGTTCTTGTATTTGTTTGATTTTAAAGTGATAGTTAGATTTATTATGAACCGATTTACAAAGCCCAAAATAAAACGCTCGTGTAACTTGTAAGTATTACTTATCCCTCATATCATCGGCTCGTAATCACATTGAAATTGCAATTTTTTTAACATTATGAAGAAAAAAGTACTTACCTATCTTCGGTTCCTCAGAAAGTAGAAAGATAAGATATCAATACTTTCCAGTTTCACTCACAACTATTGTTTCGAAAGATTTAAAATCACAATCACTGAGTTTTTGATTTATTTTTCATCAAATTGAAAGCAAAAGGAATACCTAATAATCAGTCACAATGTGATAACTACATAATTTCAAGCATTCCGCGGGAAAGCAAGAAATTGCATGCAAAACATGAGACCATGAAATAAACATGAATCAATAAATAATCGAATGGCCGTCGAGCAGACGGATATTATGGCATCACAAATTAAATTAAAATCACGTAAGGTGCGCCTCTGCTGGCAAACTCTCGAAGGCATCTCTTCAGTTAAAATTGATCAAAATCAAGAAAGCGAAAAGTCGAGAAAATTTGCTTACAATCTATTAGGTTTTGAATCATGACTAGTGAACATAATACTTTTTTCTTATTTTTTTTTTATTATTAACACTTTATTATCCCAAGAAACCTTATAGTTTATAACAGGGATACAACAAACATATCTTAAATAAAAACTAAACTTGAAAAAAAGAAGTTATTGAGTTATAATAAATACAAATTTAACTAGTATCATTAACAAATGATTGAATCAGAAATATCACCTTTTTATTTTTTTAAATCAAATTCAAACTGAAGCATAGTTCTGTATACTTTAGCTGATATGAGAGAAATTAATATGAGCAGCAATGACACAAATCAGATTTCAAGAAGAATAAAATTCTTCGGGATTGAAAGCTAACCATCTAACATCTGCGTTAAATATGCAACAGAGAACTCAGTATCTTCGGTAGCTCAAGGTTAGACCATCTGTCCGGTATATATAAGGTTGTGGGTTCGATTCAAGCCCGAGGAAGTTTTTTTTTCAATTCCAATAAGTCTGGATGACCTTAATATTTCATGAATCTGGTTATTATAAAGAAACTAAAAATCTCTGGCGTATAATATTGATTGTTCATCAATTACTGAATATCTCAATAAAGTAATAACGGTTTGAGGTTACATTAAATGTCTATTGATCAATCAAAAACTTATTGACTCGCACTCTGATGTAACAAAATAATTTGCACACTGTTGTTTTCTTCTCAGCATTGTGTGGATATGTCGATTATGTAATCGTGATATAACCTATAAATTTTATATGGGGTGGTGCGGTTGTATATTGATCACTCTCTCATTCTCCTCTATACTTGGCACCAAGAGAAAATGTAATGATGAGGATTTCATCCAGCGTCTGGGTTTTTTCAGGATACGGGAAGAGAAAATAGTAGAACTAAAAAATTTTCGCGAGGATAACTCGAATCCGGTAGAAGACAAGACTGATTTCAAAAATAAACCCAAAGAACCCCCCGGCAAGACAAATCCGACCAAAGAGAAGAAGAGAGAATACAGGTGTGTTCGTTTGATTAATTATTCAATTTTTTTTGATTCGCCTGTGTGACATTTTCAACAAGACGTTTTGAGTGATAGAATTTCTATCCCAGTCAAAAGTGATGGGTTTCAAAACTGCTCTTTTCCCATGTTCTTTCACCATTAAAATCATTAGTACACGAAATTTGCGTAGACAAGGCAGCCTCATAGAAACCAAGCTCCTCACAGACAAGTTTGACACTTAGAAGAATTTGAAATTTGAATGAATTTGAAAGTTCCTATAAATTGAATTCAATATTCAAAATATTCTATTTAGTTTTATTCTTGTTTAATTTCACATTTCACTTCCTTTCGACGTTTATATTGTTCTATCATACTATATTACTAAGGGCCGGTATTATAAATATCTTTTGGAGTTAACTTTAATTTTAAAAGCCGAGTTAACTTTCACTTCGGAATGTCAGTTTTATAAAAGTCTCATGTTTAAAATGAAGAGAAGAAGAAGCCAAGGGAACATGGTAACAATGGTATCTAGAATTTGGGTATTTATTCAAAGGCAATTTAAATTTTTCGCTTGATTTCTGTACTTTGCGTTAGAGCGTTGGTTAAAAGTTCTTCAAAAATAATATTGATATCGATTACTAACATCATTGTGAACAAAATTAGAATGAAAATACAACCACTAATCACCTACTGAAACATAACTTACAACAATATTGTGTGCTAAATTGCCGAAAATCAATATCTTCTACAAAGTTAACTTTAACTGATACCCATTCCTACCAACAAAGTTAACTCATCCCTTTTGAAGTTATCTGTAACATGTGACGTCACTCCACAAGTTAACTTCTAGTTATCTGTCAAAATAGTTTTATAATACCGGTCCTAAATATAATGAACCATTTTTGCATTGTTTGTGGTGTTAATAGTGCAGAATTTAATATCCATCTCCATAATATACAAAGTAGCTGCCGCAGGTAATTGTGAACTGTAAAAGAGACTCTGAACATTATCCAAACATCGATACCGGCACTCAATACACTAATTTTCCCATTGATTCAATAATATTGTTACGTTTTTCCCGTGGGTTCGGTAATAAATAACACTCAGTACTTTTTGCTGAAAACCGCCATTCGCTTGGTAACACTGTTCGCTTTCCAAATATTGTCAATTTCAAGAATGACCTTACCTCCAATCTTGCTGTATTCATTTCTGAATAAGACTTCCACAATCTCATGATTCCAAGATGAATAAAAACCCTGGTGCGTTGACCGATATGCTTTTGTTTAGCCAATTCCTCTCGACCTGAGAAACCGAAGAGTAAACTTACATTTTTTGACGGTAGGTGGTGTTGAGGTGGTGATACAAATGCGATTTTCTAAGGGTACATTTTCATTGGGGCGGCAGCTTACGAGTGATTTTCGATACCGGCGGTCTCATTGGATAAACTCTTGCGGGATCTTTCGTTCACCAATAGAATTATCAGTATACAAAACACGTAAGGTCAAGTTCGTCTAATGAAAAGCTATTGATTTTTTTGGAATGTTTGACAGTTCGATTTGAATTTGAATGCATTTGAAAGTTCCTTTAATATTCAAAATCTTGTACCTAGTTCTTGTTTCTTTTCACGTTTCTCTTGTTTATATTCTTTTTAAGTGTTTATTGTTGCTGTTCTTGTATTCGTTAGATTTTATAGTGATTACAAGGCTCAAAATAAAACGCTCGTGTAACGTGTAGGTATTACTCATCCCTCAAAATTGCATTTTCTTAACATTATGAAGAAAAAAGTACTTACCTATCTTCGGTTTCTCAGAAAGTAGAAAGATGAGATATCAATACTTTCCAGTTTCACTCACAACTATTGTTTCGGAAGATTTACAATCACATCACAATCACTGAGTTTTTGATTTATTTTTCATCAAATTGAAAGCAAAAGAAATACCTAATAATCAGTCACAATGTGATAACTACATAATTTCAAGCATTCCGCGGGAAAGCAAGAAATTGCATGCAAAACATGAGACCATGAAATAAACATAACCTATGAATCAATAAATAATCGAATGGGCGTCGAGCAGACGGATATCATGGCATCACAGATTAAATTAAAATCACGTAAGGTGCGCCTCTGCTGGCAAACTCTCGAAAGCATCTCTTCAATTAAAATTGATCAAAATCAAGATAGCGAAAAGTCGAGAAAATTTGCTTACAATCTATTAGCTCTAAGTCAACACACCAGGGTTTTTATTCATCTTGCATGATTCCTTTGGATCACTCTAGAAAATTCTTGCAACGATGCCTTCCTGAAATTTCCAGAATAATGAAATTCCCTGAGCAAGGTAGGTTCATTTACTTGATTTTTTTGTTTATATTTCAGGAGAAGCTGCCTCTCGCGATTCACCATCGCCATTATATGGGCCTTGTGCTTGATGTTTCTCGTACTGATGGCACTGTTATCGATTCAATGGCAATGCAAAATGGCCACCGACCATCAGATTTGTCCGCTGGACGATTTTATCAAAAAGATACGGGTCGGCTCGCCACCGTACTGAATAATAGATTTGTTTTTTTTTTGTTTGTTATTTTTTATTTTTGTTTGTAATATTTATATAAATTTCTAATAAAACATTATCAGGACCAAGCAGTTGCGTTGCTCATTCGAAATTCGGGATGTCTGTTAATTTGTAATATATTATTTTTTTGATCAATTTATGGCCTTTTTGTAGCAGGTGTGGTGATTATACAGCTTGCTAATTCTACTTATCTCAAGATTGAATGTGCACTAGATGAATCATATATCGATGTAGAGGTACAAACTGTAAAGTAATTGTAAATATTGAATTATTCAGCTTCATTGCGGAAATATAAACCAACTCATCAGGTTAACAGATAATATAATAATAATATGAAACTGTACCTACATCTTCGAATAATATAAGTGAAATGAGCTCTAGTGATATTAAATTATCACTCAATCAGAAAGGAAAAAGGGTGGTGGTTTAAACCCTGGTTATTCCAAACTAGAGGCAACATGGGACGAATTTATTATTTTTTTTTGAAATTGTTGGTTATGTGACCATCTGAAAACAATTAATGGGGTTGGCAATATCGAGAGTAGCCAAAATTATCGGTTATAATTGCACGAGTGCATAAAAATTACCGATAATTTTGCAAGAAAGCGTGATATCTGAAAATTGCATGAGTTTATTTTCATATTTTGTTGAAAGAGCCCGACTCCGAAGGAGGAGGGTTCTTTCAGCAAAATATGAAAACAACCGAATGCAGTTTTTTCACTGACAACATTCTTGAATGGAAAATTATCAGGTTTATTTTGATGCACGAGTGTAATTCGGTAGAATATTTCCGGAGTTAAAACAACGACATTTAAAATTCAGTATTTATGCCTGTCAAGATAACAAATGTACATTTTAACAATCGTTACTATAGATACACGGACCGAGCGGGTATTTTTCGATACCCACCGGGTATTTACCAGCCCGAAAATGTCCCGCCGGGAATTTATCGCTGTAATTGATCGAAAATGTCCCGCTTCATATGGGAATTTTAACATACGATGGAAATACTCACTAGAATTGCACCGACAATAGATATGGCGGCAGTAAATTATAGGTCAGAACCCATTTCCTGTATCTGCAATAATCTTTGCCACCGCTGATCGAAGGAACTTTAAAGGGGTCCTAACAG
Source organism: Zygogramma bicolorata (assembly GCA_032362365.1). Taxonomy (NCBI): domain Eukaryota; kingdom Metazoa; phylum Arthropoda; class Insecta; order Coleoptera; family Chrysomelidae; genus Zygogramma; species Zygogramma bicolorata. The sequence continues at coordinate 268,742 of JAVJAQ010000196.1, forward strand.
TGATTCTTTGCCAAATTTTCAGGATTCGATAATGTAAATATTTGACTGAGTGAAATTTCTACTCAAAAGTATACTTGTGTGTCTGCTGTCTCGCTTATGCAAAGTACATCAGCATCTCAGAGTCAAAGTGAAATCGAACGATTATAGTATGTTGTGACTATAATAGAAAAATTTCATAAATTATAGTGCAGGAAAAAATATGCTCTGCTTGTGAATGGTTGGCTAAAGAAATGTTTTTTTCCGTTAACCAGCTGACGAACTCAACACTCAGAAGTCAACGCTTGCGCGAGCAATGGATAAACAAGGGCTTACCTTTTAACGTGTGAATCCCAACACGGTGGTCCGGCGGGATTTGAACCCCATTCTTCCACTTGATAGGCGGACGTGCTTACCGCTACACTAACGAGAACCAAATACATGAAATTATATAAATATAGTTTGAATTATAACTCCTGTGTGCAATGTTGAGTGATCTCAACAATCAAGGGATATTTTGATAATATATATGAGTCAAAGTGAATCAAGTTCGCTATCTGCAGTGAAAGATGAGTAAAAATAAATGTATTGATTGAAAACTGGGTTTCAGCGATTGGTACTGAAAACAAATTACAGTGAAAGCTTCACTTTCTCCTGAACTTTATTGTGATCCTGAGTCGAAATATCATATAGCGTCAGTATGATTATTTAAAATTAAAACATTCATGAAAAAGTGAGAGAACATAAAAATGCAGAAAAATGATTTATTGGTATCATTTGTGTAATATAAACTACAATGAATTTCTAATTTCGTATGTATAGCAATTACTAGGTCTGCAAAATGTTCCGCCATCTATTATTTGATAGTGAAAGTATTCATTGGTGGACCAGAGTGAGGATAAAGAAATCTGTAAAGTTGAATGGTTCCTATGTAACTTGAGACATTCATCAACGGATGGCGCTGTAAGATTTATAGAATTAGATTCAAACAGGGCTCGCTTCAGATAAATTGAAAACTGATACTGATGCAGCCGTTCGAATCACGCCACATAGTGCCAACTATATCCATAAAAGAGGTGTTTTTGTGAAACAGGCAGCTCGAACCCTATATGTCTGAGTATCGCAATCTGAAGTGAAATCTACGACTCTAACAGTTGATTTGAAAAAAGTAAGAATAGATATTCACTGTACCATTTTCTTCTCCCATAGTTTCATCGATACAAGACCGATATTCAGCACATAACTAGCAAAAACGAATTTCGTAATCAACTCTTGTCGATCTGACGCCATCTATTATTCCATAGTGAAAGTATTCCTTGGTAGACCATAGTTCGTATGAAGAAATCTGTAAAATTGCATTACAACCAATCTTACATAACTTGGGGCATTCATCAACAGATGGCAGCATAAGATTTATAGAATTAGATTCAAACAGGGCTCGCTTCAGATAAATTGAAAACTGATACTGATGCAGCAGTTCGAATCACGCCAAATAGTGCCAACTGTATCCAGAAGAGAGGTACTTCTGTGAAACAGGCGAACTCGAACCCCGATCGTATGTGTCTGAGTATCGCAATCTGAAGTGAAATCTACGACTCTCACAGTTGATTTGAAAAAAGTAAGAATAGATATTCACTGTACCATTTTCTTCTCCCATAGTTTCATCGATACAAGACCGATATTCAGCACATAACTAGCAAAAACGAATTTTGTAATCAACTTTTGTCGATCTGACGCCATCTATTATTCCATAGTGAAAGTATTCCTTGGTAGACCATAGTTCGTATGAAGAAATCTGTAAAATTGCATTACAACCAATCTTACATAACTTGGGGCATTCATCAACAGATGGCAGCATAAGATTTATAGAATTAGATTCAAACAGGGCTCGCTTCAGATAAATTGAAAACTGATACTGATGCAGCAGTTCGAATCACGCCAAATAGTGCCAACTGTATGCAGAAAAGAGGTACTTCTGTGAAACAGGCGAACTCGAACCCCGATCGTATGTGTCTGAGTATCGCAATCTGAAGTGAAATCTACGACTCTCACAGTTGATTTGAAAAAAGTAAGAATAGATATTCACTGTACCATTTTCTTCTCCCATAGTTTCATCGATACAAGACCGATATTCAGCACATAACTAGCAAAAACGAATTTTGTAATCAACTTTTGTCGATCTGACGCCATCTATTATTCCATAGTGAAAGTATTCCTTGGTAGACCATAGTTCGTATGAAGAAATCTGTAAAGTTGCATTACAACCAATCTTACATAACTTGGGGCATTCATCAACAGATGGCAGCATAAGATTTATAGAATTAGATTCAAACAGAGCTCGCTTCAGATAAATTGAAAACTGATACTGATGCAGCAGTTCGAATCACGCCAAATAGTGCCAACTGTATCCATAAAAGAGGTATTTTTGTGAAACAGGCGAACTCGAACCCCGCACTGTACCATTTTCTTCTCCCATAGTTTCATGGATACAAGACCGATATTCAGCACATAACGGGCAAAAATAAATTTTGTAATCAACTTTTGGCGATCTGACGCTATCTATTATTCCATAGTGAAAGTATTCCTTGGTAGACCATAGTTCGTATGAAGAAATCTGTAAAGTTGCATCACAACCAATCTTACATAACTTGAGGCATTTATCAACAGATGGCAGCGTAAGATTCATAGAAGTAGATTCAAACAAAGCTCGTTTCAGATAAATTGTAAACTGATATTGACGCAGCAGCTAGAAACACGACAATTAGTGCCAACACTGCATCCAATAAAGAAGTGTTTTTGTGGAACAGACGAACTTGAACTTCGAGCGTATGTTTCAGTATTGCAATCTGAAGTGGAATCTACTATCACACTTGATTTGAAAATAGTTCAAATCGATATTTACTTCAGCATCTTCCTCTCCCAGTTCCATCGACACAAAACCGATATTTAGCACTTAACAGGTAAACATGAATTTTATTATCTAGACAATTTTCAGGGCGATCAGTCGTCATCTTTTATTTGATAGTAAAAGTATTCACTAGTAGACCAGAGTTCATATGAAGAAATCTGTAAAGTTCTATTACAACCTACCCTACATAACTGAGGACATTCATCAGCAGATGGCGCTGTAGATAACTTTACTGAAATGCAAGATTAGAACGGCCTAGGCCGTTATGGTAGCCATAACAATCGTGCAAGTAGTGTTGTTTTGGGGGTTGACGAGTGAAAAAGTAACAAATTCGGCTTACTTTTTTAATAAATGATAAAAAACAACCTAAAATAATGTTCTGACCGAAGTACTAACTCAACAAAGGCATATTTGTTCTCATGGTTCCTGATGTTAAACCTGTTTGGCACATTTGATTTGAAACTCTGGTTGATGTCTCCAAGTATTTAGAAAACACAGATTTCAGATTCACGTACTCCTACAATAAAAAATCAAAGAAATTTAGTTCTATACATTCGTTTGCTGCCCAGCACCTAGTTTCTGATGATGAATTTTCACTTATAATCTCCCTAGAGCTTGAATTACTCGCGGAACATTTTTCAAGGTGCGAATTTTTTTTTTAAATAGAAGAAAAAATTTCCGGACTCGCAATTCAAGCTCGTAGGAAATCGGTATTCCAGGATTTGAAACATTTAGTTTGGTTAATGAATTTCTAGTTTCTAGAGATATTTCAGTATAAAATTTCAAAGGCAAAGTTGACAGATGACCAAAGTGATGATTCGAGTCAGGGAGATTTCTACTTATTAAGTTTGCGGCAAGATAGGGAAATTTCCACTCGAATCGAATTATTACCATGACAAAAGGTCGTAATGCGTGCATTTCATTGGCTCTAGCCTGAGGTTGTAATTCGTGCATTTCATTGGGTCTAATTCACAGGCATGAAATACTTGATCTACCTACTCAATTCATTTTGAACCACAGAACACGAATCATAACATCAAGCCACTATATGTTATTTTGCATTTTGTAGCTTTTTCCCGACCAATTCAAATCATTTTATTGTAGAGATATCATAGATTTAATAGCAAAGCGACTTTTCCAGTCTTAACTATTTTCCCTAGGATTTTTAGACATTTTGTGGTAAAAAAAGTTTCTTGTATAAAAAATATGTTTGTTTGGCCAGAGTTTCTAAATTTATCGGGGTTGAAAACGTTATTTCTCCTTTTCGAAGAGTTCACAAATAAACCAAACTGACATAGTAAATGCAACTATAAACCAAAGATGCTAAAACTGACTCTCTCAGTCCCGATGATGAAATCGGCACAGTTATATCTCCAACTAAACTTTTTGAATATTTATTAGTGACTCATTAAACCATAAATGACAAGATGGTTGAGGCTTTCGCGGCCGAGGTTATTAGTATAACTGAATGAAGTTGGGAAGCTGAATACACTTTTTGGTGAATGAATCGAAGGTTTTTGTATAAAGTGTATATTTAAAATTTGATTCTATTGCAAAGCGCTTTCGACTTTCGTCATCATCAGTGCTAGCTCGTCAGGGTACAGGAAGCATCTTTGACATAAGAGCTGTATACATAGTAAAATTTGATTTATATAAAATTAATCTAGTTAAACCAGCGAAAAGCGTGCTGGGAAGTTCAGGCCATGTGACTGTGTCAATGTCAAATGTGATATCACATTTGACATTGACACAGAAAGCGCTTGCAAAAGAATCAAATTTTAAATATACACTTTATACAAAAACCTTCGATTCATTAGTATAACTACTTCTCTTCGGGCTTGAAGGCCGTCGTTCTTTGGAATTCCTTCCTGACGTTTCGCTAGCGCGAGTGGCCAGCTTCTTCAGAGGCTTACTCATTTCCGATGACTAAACGTTTCGATTTCGTAAGGCGTATTTATATTGATGCAGGTAGTCTGGAGTGTTAATTACTTCTGTCGGGTACCATAACCGACTGGTACGGGAGGCGATAGAGATCCAAAAACATACGGACAATTTCAACAGAAAAGAAGAAGCGTCGAGTCTAAACAGAATTTGGAATCCCATTCTGAGGAAATCAAAAATAACTAATGAAATCACGGCAGGTAGTGCAGCAACTAATAATGATGATTATTCCCCGAACCCGACAGAAGTAATTAACACTCCAGACTGCCTGCATCAATATAAATACGCATTAAGAAATAGAAACGTTTAGTCATCGGAAATGAGTAAGCCTCTGAAGAAGCTGGCCACTCGCGCTAGCGAAACGTTAGGAAGAAATTCCAAAGAACGATGGCCTCAAGCCCAAAGAAAAGTAGTTACACTAAACCATAAATGTCAGAAATTAGGAGGAAATCACCCTTTTTTTAAACTTCGAATAAAAACAGAGAGCAGCATTCATATTTCAGATATCTATATGCAGAAAACGACGAAAAAATTCATCAAAAACTAGGTGCTGCACTTTATACAAATCTTAGCCAAAAATTTCAATTACCCAATGTATACTCATAAATAATTCTTATCTTACCTTGATATACGGTTGTTCCAGTCTCTTTGAGTTCTGTATTTCCAATTCTTCGATCAAACTCTGTATGGCGTAAACGGGCAGACAAAACGAGGAAGCAACAGGTGCCAGTGGTTTGGAAAATCCATAGAATTCCTTACCGTACCCCAAAGCTGCGAGCAAATACTCATTGGCAACCTCGATGGCTTCTTCCAACCTACCGGAACCGTGTAAGAGTCGTAACAATTCGGGGGCATTTCGAAGCTAAAATTCAGAGAATCAAAACGTCACCGACCACAAGAATGTTGGATCTCACCTTGTACGAGGTCAATAACCAGTGGGGGATGTACATGCGCATGTTGATGATTTTCTTGCAAACTACGTAGTGCAAAGTGGTCATGTCTGGTTTCTCGTATTTTTCCAAGTAGTCCTGCAGGAGTTGCCAGACAACATCAGAGGCGCTGTCTCTATTTACAGGCAGATCTGAAATCAGCAATATAACATGAACAACAAATAGTATGACCAATGCATGCCAAGACAAAAAGTATGTAATTTGAAAAAAATGGTTTATCGAAGACGTGCTCAACTATTTTCCCGAGCGAGAAATGTTAATTTTGCCGAGGTTTTTATACCAATAAATATTAGAAATATATAACAAAAAAAAACATATTTATGTAACTACTTCAATCGATATTTCAATATAAGCCATCCGCACATCATCATTTAATATAATAATAATAAAGTTTATTCAAAATTCATAAAAAAGAGCATATACATCAATTTATAAAAAGGTGAAAAAACAGTTCAATTATACCCGCGAAGTTAAAAACTTGTTGCGAGAGATACGAATTACATTTATGTATAATATATTTGATAAATTTGTAGAAATCAACAAAATAATATTGAAAAATTAACTAATTTTCTTGACTGAAGAGATTTCATGAAATAAATTTCGACGTGATTCTTGAATCCATTCTTTAATCTGTAGTTTGAAAGATACTATTGACTTGATCATTTTTATATGATTTGGAATCAAATCATAGTAGAATGGCAATAAATATTTAAAATTTTTCTGAGACATTGTTGTTTTAACTCTATTTTTCAATGTGATATTATTTTTATTCCTTGTATTATAAATATGATTATTGAAATTTATATTCAATTTGTGTTTATGGATATAAATCATGATGTTATATCCGAATAATTGTCTTTTTTCAATTTTATGTGTTTTTATGTACAGATTTTCCCTTGGATACAAATAAGACTTATTATATATTATTTTCAAAAACCGTTTCTGAAGAACTTCAAGATATCTAATGTGGGATTTCATGACCCCTCCCCAAGCCAGAATCTCCTCGTTCAATTGGGACTGCATTAATGAAAAATAGAGAATGTCAAGGGTTTTTACACTCATAAATATTTTGAGATACTTGAATTTTGATAATAAACTTCGTAATTTCTTCAAAAGGAACGCTATGTATTTGTCCCATTTCAGATGTTTATTAATTATAACTCCTAATTACTTGATACTATCAGTTTTTTCAATGCTAGTATCATCATGAAGTATTAGTGGTCCTAAGTCCGGTAGGGAAATATTATAAAATGAGAATGGGACATATTTTGTTTTCTCAAAATTTACTGTAAGTTATAATCAAACCAATTTTCAATCTTTTCAAAATCTAATGTAGTTTTGGTTTGTAATTCATTCCAGTTTTTTCCCCATATAATATGACAGTATCATCTGCGGAACTATGAATTTCACCTACAGTGTCAACATTAAAAAGGTCGTTGAGATAAATATTAAATAAAAGTGGCCCTAAAACGGTTCCCTGCGGTACACCGAATTGAAAGATTTTCTCTTCACTTCTAGCTCCATCAATTTCAACATATTGAATTATATTTTCTAAATAATTTTTGAAGAGCTTATGAGCCTTGCCACAAAATCCAATATTTGCCAATTTTACTAATAGTCGGTTATGCTCAACCGTATCGAAAGCTTTAGCTAGGTCCAAAAAAATAGCCAAAACTGAATATTGATTATCAAGATGTTGATATATATTATTAGTTAAATGACAAATGGCATCCTGAGTAGAAATTTTTTTTCTGAATCCAAATTGTTTTTTTGAAATCAGATGATGCTTTTCCAAAAATAGTTTCATTCTATATTTCAAAATTTTCTCAAAAACTTTAGCTAAATTTGATATTAATGAAATAGGCCTGTAATTTTTAGCTTCTAATTTATCACTACATTTATATATGTGTTTGATAATGCCAACTTTGAAAGATTTTGGAATTTCTCCTGAATTCATGATGAAATTCATCAGATGAGTCAATGGTTCTGATATTGTTTTTGATAAGAATATTAAAATTTCCGAAGTGATTTTGTCAATACCAGGAGATTTTTTCAATTTCAACGAATAGCTAATATATATGTATATAAGTGAATTTATTTTGTACATCGTTTACAACTAGAGATTAGAATTATTAGAGATATATTATTTTATATTCAGATATGTAATCCAAGATGAAAAATGTAGATGAATTGTGTATGTTTTTGTAGATACTTATCCGAGACCAGCACTTTTGCTGCTTTGGATATTCATTAGTTCTTTAAAAAAAATTATTTACCAGAGGCGGCAATTAGTGGTAGCTACCTTTTTTTTATGCATATGTATATCTTTATTTATCCCAAGAAACATTGAAGTTTATAACAGGGACATACTAAAATAAATAATGTAATACAACATAAAAAGAAAACAGATAGATCAGTTCAAATAGTTGTAAAGATTAATCAATACTGACAAAAGGGATGTTTTCCAGAAGCTTTAGAGTAGTAAGTAGAAAATGAAAAAATAAACACAGACACAAACATCAAATATCATTTTTTTCAGTTAAGAAAAAATCTTTGAGGTATCTTATGAATTTAACAGCATCTTTAACTTTTTTCAAATAAGGAGGTAAATTGTTGTGAATTTTAACACCATTATGAAGAAGGGATTTCTTTGCAAATTCTGTTTTGACTTTGATCAAAATGAGCTCATTAGTTTGTCTAGTAGCATAGTTATGAATACCAGCATTAACTGTAAATTTTAGAATAGGGTGTTTGATATTTTTTAAGGCAAAATGAACAAATAAGCATATTTTCATCCTGAATATTTGATCCAAATTCAATAACTTCCTTGGCATGTATAAATTTACAGTAGGCTCCGAGACATCTAATTTGAAAATACATTTTTCTATTTTATTTTGTAAGGTTTTCAAGGGCCTAAATATTGATTTGTTTGCTATTCCCCAAGCTGAAATTAAATATTGCAGTTTTGAATGTATCAATCTGAAATAAATCTGTTTCAAATGTTTCAGTGCTAAATAGTTTCCAATTCGATAAAATACACCAATTAGTGGTGAAAGTTGTTTTCTCAAATGACTAATATGAGTTGACCATGAAAGTGTAGAATCTAAATATAAACCTAAAAATTTAATAGAATTTGTATAATTTATCTCATATTTTTTTAACTTGATTCTTGATAATCTATTATCGATTATTATAGGTCTTTTTGAAACAAACATGACGGAAGATTTCTGAATATTCAACGTTAATTTATGTCTATCCAACCACAGGTCAATAATTTGAAGATCACTTTCAATTTTTGACTTGATATCATTAATGTTTTCAGAAAAATATACAATTGTTGTATCATCTGCAAATAATTTAATTTGGCCACATAGATCTAGTTTGGATATTGAGTTTATGTATATGAGAAACAATGTTGGTCCAAGAACTGATCCTTGTGGTACACATGTGTCCTTTAAATGTAAGTTATAGCTTCAGTAAATCAGAGTTACCTTGCAAATCATTCTCAACAAGCCAATTCCACGCTGACGGGTTATCCTGTTCAGTCAAATTCACGCAGTGTTTGGTTAGCGTTTCAAAGACGCTATTGTACGGTAAATTGAACGTTGTGCATATTTCAAGTGAGGTCTTAAACAGTCCTACATTGTTGAGGAGAGTTATCAACTCCACAGCATCTAAAAACGGACAATTATACTCAAAGAAACTGAACCCCTTTTTTACCAACTTGTTATATTCACAGGCGCTGCACTATTGAATCTAGCTAGTTTGAGTTTTGCACTTGCAAAAATCAGTTCGGTCTTTATAGCTTCGATGTTGACAACTTCCACTTGTTTACGTAGTTTCAATACCCTCAATTCCTGAAAAAATACAGTTCTCACACTTTTGACTAAATGAACGTCTCACTGACAAAACTTTCTACCTGTTTGGATCCTGCCAATGGCTGAAGAACAATCTCCTCCTCCTCTTCATCTGGATCAGATGGTCTCACTACCCATGCATGTTCTGGTTTGCAGAGCTGTAATACATTTTTGGCTGCAAGGTAACATTTTACTTGCTTTTCCAAAGAATCTGCAGTATTCATGTGATTCAATCTAAATGCCTGCTCATACATGACAGACGCAGCTGAAAAAAGAAATTTCAAGAAATGTCAGCTTGAGAATGCACCCAATCAGCACGAAGCAGAAGTAGGATTCAGGTAGAAATATACTCTTGTTATTAAAACTTTAACATACTGACAGACTTCAAATAATGGAAATATCAAAGAACGTAAACTTTCACTGCCGGAGGTAACTGATTCTGGAGTTTTATTGGGGACTGTTTGCCGTGGTCCGCAGGTGTTTACTCCTGACGTGAGAGGCAATAGTGATACTCAAACAAAGACAATTTCAACCGAAAAGAAGAAGATAGGAACATCAATAAAGTCTGGTAACCTGCACTGAAGAATACACGACCAAAACCAGTTAATAGAAAACAAGCCACGCCCATCCCTGACACACAGAATGTCTGTCAAGAAAGCAGATATAAAGATATAGTTGAATCCTTATTTTTATACTAGGAACATTCATGAGGAGTATTAAAGATTACTTCATTATCAATAATTGACATCAATTTTGGTTCTGGGATTTGTGAACCTATCTTTGATTCGTGAAATATGTATTGAAATGATCATATATTTTCCAACCCAAAAAAATATTTTACTTAAGGTAGCTACTTAATATATTACGTAGAGGGATACCAGAGTCTGTACTAACTGTCTGTGCAAACTAAATGGAAAATTCAGAATATTGAATAGAGTTTATAGGAACTTCCAAACAAATTCAAATTTCAAATACTTCAAATAGCAAAGTCAAACTTGTCTGTCAGAGGCATTGACATTACAACTAATGGGGTGGCCCTTAGGGTCGGTCTCTTCACTTACAGATAAAGTCTCTGATAACTATTTATCGGATAAACATCACAGGAAGACGTATTGATATCTGACAGATACATTTATCAAGGACCGGCCCTTAGAGAGAAAAGACTGTGGAATAAGCAAGATATTATACTTCAAGATATTATACTTAATGTATCAATTGAGTTAGTTCATTTCTTCCTCAATATATAGTTGAAATGTGGATGTGTGTATGTATGTGTGCATATATGTATATGTGTGTATATGTTTATGTGAAATTCTTCTTAGACCATTAGGAAATTTAATTCATAGTTATTATTGCTGAATTGATATGATCTGTTTGATTCGTCTTGTTATAGCTAATCTAGTTTCGTGATTATGTCGTTGTTATAATGGTGACATGTTGATAAAAGTTTATTACACTGCCGAAGAATTTTTCAACAACGACTTCACAACTTATGTGGTGAATGAAAGATAGTCAGACCTATATACATCTATATTTTTAACTTGTTAATATTTTATTATGAATTTTATTATATTTCAATATTTCTGTCTGTCTATATATTTGTTTTTCCAATATCTGAAATTAGTTATTTTATTTTACGACATATTATATATGCTAATGTACATTTATCTACACCCGTACTCTAATAATACACTTATATGCTCCCAACCCGTTTTATAATGAAATCCATTACGATACAGATTTTCAACCAATAGAAACCCATTATTTTTCAATCAAGCAAGATGTGCAAGCTTTGCATTTTGACGTTTGTCAAGTCAAAATCGATAATCGTATGAAAATGTCTTATAGCAGTGATATAGAAGAATTACCAGCGACTCCTTCACAGATGTCTTAGACAAGAAAAAAATACAATCGAAAGGATTATAGTTTTCATTTGACATATGCAACACACAAGGACCGTATATAACATAGGATAGCTGGATGACTACAGATTTTCGCCAGTCGAGTAGCGCTCGGTGACGTCACCGCGGACCGATCTCAAAGCGTTCTCCATTACACATACGGAGCGAATATTACATTTTATATTTTTTGTTTTACTTTTGGGACATTTTTCGTTCATTTAATCAATACAAATTGAGAAATAAATGTAGTAAAGTTATTGAAAGGAAGTACAAACTTTATTCACGAGAATAGAACAAAAACTACATTAGAAAAGAACAATTAAATAAAATTCTTAATGGATGCTTACTTTAACATACGTTCTTTGTTATTGAAAAATAAATTGTAATAAAGAAGTTAACTACATTTACATACCTATTACTATGTAATAATTATTTTTAAACATTAAAAATATAAATAATAATTTTAAGAATTATTACATAATAGTTTATTTAATTTTTTTAGCTAATTTTCGTTTCACGTCAGAATTCGGGGTACTGCAAATCTTGCGTTTATCTGCCCTTTTTAACTGACTGTCTAAAAACTGTTTTGTGTTTAAATAATTTATACGAATAACAGTCCTCATGACAATCAAAAGGTGAACTTTCTCTTTTTTTAATTTCTAAAGATAATTTTTTGACAACCATTGGCTCTTTCCTTAGTTTGTTGTCGCCATGGTAAATTTCAAAGTACTTGTTCCTCTGTTTAATTTTATTTAAAAATTCACTTGATGGTTTAATAATACCCCCAAATGAAAGCTGCTGTACCCATGATGGTATATTGGGAGAAAAATCAGATTTAATCTTATTAGTAAAATCACCTAGTTGTGGATGAGTCGTTTTAAATTTCTTTGCTATAAAACCAGCAATATACTCAAAAGCATCATCTGTAGTTTCTGGTGATTTTGTATCGGAAGTTCGTGAAATGTCAGATGTTGAAAACGAACTTCCACTGCTACTACTTTGAGTTACTTTGCCATTAGAGGTGCTATTACATGCGTCTTATCCATTCTTTTCGTACAGTACCCGATACGAAATCATTTGCTTTAGGAAAGTTGTGGTAAACAATGTCTTTTCCGGTAAGTTTTGTGGACACACGGCAGCTGTTACAACCAAAAACAGCGCAATGACGTCCTGGCATGTTTATTGTGAAAAAAATCTTTCATTTACTAGATGCACGAAGAAGTATAAACACAAAAACCGTCACTTAACAACGTGTCTCATCGCGTTCACAGTCACACACCGCGATATTCCAACGGCTACGGGTCCGCGGTGATGTCATAAAGTAGTGGGGACGCGGTTCACGCACGACAACGTTGCTGGTATAGGGATCTGGCTATCCTATGTTATATACAGTCCTTGTGCAACACATATGTTTTTATTTTCGACCAATCAAATTAGCTCTCATGGCCGAGTGGTCATTGGCGCCGGCAGTGATCAGAAACGTCCGGGTTCAATTCCTGACCTCGGCAGAGATTTTTTCATTTTTTTTTATTTCTCATTGTTGTATTTTCCGTGGTCATACCATTAATTATAATTCTGTAGATTACCTACTATTATTGTGTTCAATACAAATACCTAATAATATAATATTTTTAGTTCTTCATTATTCATTGGGTGTAGATAAAATAGCGTACGCAACTCTCATGTAATGGTTATTAATACACTTGCATAAACCATACGAAACTCATTTCCGGCTCTTTTCGTACCCCGGTTAATGCTCGTGTATTTTTAACCATCATTACACGATCGTTGCATAATATACTATTATATATATATATATATAATTACTTTTATCTTTACACAAGCTTTGTCAATGAGAGTCTATCTCAGACAATAAAGCGTATTTTGATTGATTGATTGTTTGATTGACATTTATTTCACACGCTTTTGTATATTTATCATGATTATCAATGAGATTAGTATAACTACTGCTCTTCGGGCTTGAAGGCCGTCGCCTCAAAGCCTCAACCATTTTGTCAATGAGATGAACATCTTTTGATAATAAAGTATATTTTGATTTGATTTGAATGTAAGTTTTCGAAGGAAATGAAAGTTTAACCATTGAATAAATCATCAAAACATGAATAATCTGTTTGAAAGATTGCGATGGAACTCTTTTTTGATCTCAGGGGCGTCAAAATATTCGCTGCGTGGGTTTAGGCCGGTAAATGAAAAAATGCTGGTACTCGTTGCAGTTTTGTTTAATCGTTTTGGCGTTTGCGCTAAAAGGAGGAAGAATACATCAATTTTGTGCGAAATTATCGAAGATAGACTATTATAAGTATGATTTTGTCAAGACAAAAAATACAGAAAAAAATATAACTTGGAGGCTTTAGAAATCAATAAAATATATTTGATTATACTAGTCTTACTTACCTAAAAGGAGGAAGACCAATCAATAACTTCAAAACATTAACAATGAATTTACGTTAACAATCTAAGGTTCTACCAAGTTTAGCTAGCCAGAGTTGATTCAAAAAGAGTCAATTTCTTGATAATACGCATCTCGGAAAGAAAAACCATTGGAATAAAAATTTCCACAAAAAACACAGTGTATCTCAAGTTCGAAATTCCCATTTCGGGTAGGTGGCGCCATCGGATAAATAGCGGCTGAGTTACAAGTCCCCAGATGGTAAAACATAAAAAGAAATCTACGATATTTGTTATGAATATACGGTTGCCTAAATATGTTTTGTCATAAGATATTTTTTTATAAAATCATTAATATATCTGACAGATATGGCTTCAGATAATAGGAATATCATTGAACATTCACTTATTCTATCAGTTGGCCAGAACTCCCATATATACAGGGGAATTGATTGCTTCAACAGATACACAAAGATATGCGGAAACGATCAAAATGAAACTACATTCAAAAACAAACTTTATGCCTATTTGTCTGCGAAAGCGTACTACACATACGATGAATTCTTCAAAAACAGCGAATGACCCGTGTTGGTATCCCAACACAAAAACCAATATGTACACTTGCTTATATACATCTTTTACTGTTTTACATTATTTGATCCTCCTGACAAGGCTGATAGGTCTTATGTTCACAAACTTTTTTGTTGTTAATGTAACGATCTCAGAGCTGAATAAATATTATTATTATTTTTCCTGAAAAAATGCCCTTCTACACTTCCTGTGTTGATTCCAATACAAATGAAGGATGAGATTGGAACCTTTGGTGTAAAAGTTGCAACTTTTCCTAGAGATCAATTACCCTAACACCAAACTGATATTTTTGCAAACGGCGCGCGTTTCGCTAACAAGGTTAGCATCTTCAGAAGAAGAAAATCAATTTCCAGGAGAAGAAAATCAATTTTCTTGAAGATGCTAACCTTGTTAGCGAAACGCACGTCGAGTGCAAAAATATCAGTTTAGTGTTAGGGTAATTGATCTCTAGGAAAAGTTCCAATATTAATTCTCATTTTTTTAAAACCAAAAAAACTAAGAAGAACTAATGATCTACATTGACAAAAAATTCCACTTCTGTTTCCAAATTGATTGCCATCTTTTGGTATTATGTATAATCGTTAATCAAGAAAATGCGTTATTCAAGCTACGACGTCCGCCAAAAAAAAAGAAAGGACATGACTTGGAAACGAAATTACTAGTGCCATCTACCCATAGTATCCATCCCTTCAAAT
This sequence comes from Zygogramma bicolorata, assembly GCA_032362365.1. Taxonomy (NCBI): domain Eukaryota; kingdom Metazoa; phylum Arthropoda; class Insecta; order Coleoptera; family Chrysomelidae; genus Zygogramma; species Zygogramma bicolorata. The sequence continues at coordinate 283,970 of JAVJAQ010000196.1, forward strand.
GTTATTTCTATATGGTTCACTATGTATCTCTATCAGTTGACTCACCGGGATTTTTACGCATATTGGTTTCAAAAACGTTTTGTATATAAGGCGAGAACCGGGATAAAGCGATACAAATATCATATGGAGTACCACAGAGATCAACATATATATTCATGAGTGGTTCAAAAATTATCTGTCAGATAGAAAACAATTTATATTTATGGAAGAGACTGAAGGAGTCCATGAAACGGTTTTATGTGGAGTACCACAAGGATCAATCCTTGGACCTGTTCTCTTTCTTATATATATTAATTCACTGGCTGATTTGGATCTGGTCGGGAAAATTAAAATGTTTGCTGATGATACAACTATAATTAATAGCGGATATAGTTTACAAGAAGTCAAAAAAAAACATGTTGACCGACATTGACAAAATATCATCTTGGCTAGTAAAACATAAATTAACTTTAAATTACGAAAAGTCATCTTTCATGTTTGTGACTAAACGATCAATTCCTATCAATTTAAAAGAGCCAATCAATTTCAAAAGTGAAATCATCAAGTATTCTCCTCTGAAGTTTCTGGGCCTGCATATTGATGAAAATTTGTCATGGTCCAAACATATTGAAATATTAAGGAAACAAATATCTCCGGTAATTGGAATCATCTTCTAAATAAGAAATTGTTTACCCTTGAAATATCTTAAATTCATTTATTACTCTTTAGTATTATCCAAACTTCTTTACTTAGTCTCGGTATGGGGATCGGCAAAAAAATGTTTACTGAAACCATTAAAAACTTTACAAAATAAAATCATCAAATGTATATTCAAACTTGATTATAAAGAACCTACAGTAAATTTATATAAACCGAAACATCTTCTGGATATCTATTCACTATATAAATTAAAAATTTGTACTTTCATTCATCTGGTAAAAAATAATTGGAAAATCTCAAATTTGGTTTTCATTCCTATTAATGATCAACATAATCATTCAACAAGGAATTCAGATAATTTGGCAACTATGAAAATGAAAACAAATGTGGGACAGCAATCAATTTATTGCAAAGGAATATTACATTATAATGAACTACCAAAATTATTAAAAACTTATGGTAAACTAAGATTTAAGGTAGAATTGAAATATCATTTATTATCATGATTTTTTTTTAAATTGATATATTTCTGAGAAATGTTTTAGATGTATTCGGTCAGGATAATGAATTGATGTTTAGTTTTATTGAAAGATGTATTGTTTTTTCCTTATCATAAACTTATCTGTTTCTTGGGAAAATAAATAAATAAAAAATCTGATACAATTCAAATCAATCAAAAGACTACATGTGTGGCTTACCCAATCTCAGAGAAAGAGCGCCTCTCTTGATTTGATACGAGTAGAGGAAATCGTAGAAAATGTTATTGATGCCGTCCGACGCTCTGGCTCTGCTCAACAGTATATTCGTGAAGAACTCGTCCATATTGCCGTAAGTGAAGTTCAGTAACTTGTCCAGCTTCTTCTCGTCCAACAACGTTTTCACCAAGTCCCTCAAGTTGTCCTTTTTGCGTTCGGCGTCCGGATTGGAGCGGAGAGAATCGAAAGCCAGCTCGTAGTGTTTCAGGGCGAGCTGATGCTTGAATTTAATCGAATACAGGGTTGCCTAGAAATAAGGCAGGCCTTATCAAATAATTTAGTGGATTAACCGGTATGTGTATATGTCTCAGATTCAGAAATAGTTCGATTTTTCAATTTAATATATCAGTAAAACCCTAAATTCCTTATTCATATCAAAATTGAATTTCATGACCTAGTGAGAAATTATCGGGAGTAATTACACAAGTGCTTCAAAATTACCGATAATGTTCCATGAAAGCATGTTGTCTAAAAACTGCATGAGTTTATTTTCATATTTTGTCGAAAGAGCCCGACTCCGATGGTGGAGGGCTCTTTTAGCAAAATATGAAAATAACCGAATGCAGTTTTTTTACTGACAACATGCTTGAATGAAAAATTATCAGGTTTATTTTGATGCACGAGTGTAATTCGGTAGAATATTTCCGGAGTTAAAACAACGACGTTTGAAATTCAGTATTTATGCCTGTCAAGATGACAAATGTACATTTCAACAATCGTTACTATAGATACACGGACCGAGCGGGTATTTTTCGATACCTACCGGGTATTTACAAGCCCGAAAATGTCCCGCCAGGAATTTGTCTGGAGTAATTACACAAGTGCTTCAAAATTACCGATAATTTTCCATGAAAGCATGTTGTCTAAAAACTGCATGAGTTTATTTTCATATTTTGTCGAAAGAGCCCGACTCCGAAGGAGGACGGCTCTTTTAGCAAAATATGAAAATAACCGAATGCAGTTTTTTTACTGACAACATGCTTGAATGGAAAATTATCAGGTTTATTTTGATGCACGAGTGTAATTCGGTAGAATATTTCCGGAGCTAAATCAACGAAGTTAAAAATTCAGCATTTATGCCTGTCAAGATGACAAGTGTACATTTTAACAATCATTACTATAGATACATTGACCGAGCGGGTATTTTTCGATACCTACCGGGTATTTACCAGCCCGAAAATGTCCCGCCAGGAATTTGTCTGGAGTAATTACACAAGTGCTTCAAAATTCAAAATGAGGTTTTGTCTGTAGCATTATTAATGAAAGTTTGTAAGTACAGCTTGTACATTTCATCTTAGACGGAAATGGTGACCTAGTCAAGTCAAAGTCAAGTCAAGTCAAAATATACTTAATTGTCTGAAGAATAGGAATTCTCATAGACAAAGCATCAAATACATCTAGGAGTATTATATATACATACACACACATATATACCTGCAGTATACGGAGGTAAGTTCAATTTTATAAAAAGAACATTTTAGAAACAAGTTCAACACGTTAAAATACAATTGTATAGAAGAGTATAAATAAAAACTATGTCAGTTTATAAATAAATCTTCATGTCTTAGTTAGACAAATTGTCATTGAAATATTCTCGCAGAGAGTAAAAGGGCTTGTCAGCAAGTACATTTTTTACTAGTCTCCTGAATTTCTTGAGATCTTCAATGTTTTTCAAATTGACTGGTAGATGAGTATACATTTTGATACCGTTGAAAATGATTGAGTTCCTCACAGTGGAAGTATGAGGTATTGGAAGTTCTATATTATTGGTAGGACGACGTGTGTTATGAACAATGTTCAATGAAGGAGTCTTATGTTTCTTTATCAAGCAAACAGATTCTAGTATGAACAGGGATATGACAGTGAGAATACCTTGGGATTTGAAAAGAGGTTTGCAGCTATCCCTGTACCCTGCTTTACAGACATACCGCACAGCTCTCTTCTGTAAAACAAAAACGGTTTCCAAGAGCTTTCTTGAGCACACACCCCAAAACGCTATTCCATACCTTATGTGCGACTCAATAAGAGCGAAATACGCAGTTCTGGAGATTGATTGGCCTAGCTCATTGGTAATAACTCGCAGAGCGTAACATCCCGAAGCTATTTTTTTGCTCAGTTCTATGACATGGTCTTTAAAAGTTAATTTGTTATCAATGGTGAGCCCAAGAAAGGTGGTTTGGTTTTTATTATTAATTACATCATTTCCAAGACCAATTTCAGATACAGTACCGCGAAAAGTGAGAATACTAGTTTTGCTTATATTGAAAGATAATTTGTTTGAATCACACCAGTGTTTTATTGTGACGACAACTTCCGAAATTGAGCGGTGTAGCTCCTCGATATCCTTGCTATGCCATAAAATAGTAGTATCGTCTGCAAATAACGTAAAACCCCCTGATATATCCACACGTGCCAAGTCATTGACATATAGGAAAAAAAAAGTCGGACCCAGAACCGATCCTTGGGGGACACCAGATCGCAAAAATAACTCTGACGAGAATTTGTTAGTGTTCACTAGTTGACTGCGATTGGATAAGTAGGATTTGAACCATTGAAGTGATTTTTGTCTGATGCCATAATGCTGAAGTTTGCCCAAGAGAATATCGTGATCGACGCAGTCAAACGCCTTGGATAAGTCGCAAAAAACTGCGGCAGTTGCTTTTTTGGTATTGATTTCATAGTAAACCCTTTCCAATAGAGAGAACATAGCATCGTTGCCTATTGCGCAATGCGGTACAAGTAGCCATTTGAAATAAACTATCAGTTCAGTGCACACCCGGATATGTGTAACGAATTCCCGTGCCAAGTTGGATTAGATAAGCTGCACGACTTCTCTCGAGTGGCGCTGGTGTTTTTGTTTCAAATTCAAGTAAAAATCGAATTGACAATAATGTGGGGCAATAGTTTTTGGTATAGAAAAGTAACTTGTTTGTAATCTGTGTAAAATAGTTCAAAAAAAATTCTTACCGAAAGAGGATTATCTGGTTCAACAATGCTAAGAGCAGTGTTCGCCATTTTAATTGCACAATCTCTTGCCTTGTGCAACTCAAATAATTGAATGACCTGGAAAAAAAAGTTTTCATTTACCAACAGATAAAAAAAAAGCTATCGACTGTAAGGGTCATACAGTTGAACACAAAGAACACTCACTCTACCCCCAAAATATGGAGATTGTGTAAAAATAACAGACTCTAATTCAGAACTACCACCTAAATTCACGAAGTATATTCTTACTTTGAGGTAATAGTTGATGTAGGCCTTTGTCGGATTGTCTTCAGCTCCTTTCAGAACTCTTTCTTGCAAGAAAGTGTCTGTGAAAATTCCCTTGGCTGCTGTTTCGAAGAGTTCCTGAGCCTTGTAGTTTTCTCCTGTTGTCAGAAAAGACGCTGCCAGGAGGAAGTTTCCTGCAAAGGGGAAAGTGGTATTTTGATACAAATGATTCGGAAGGCTTGGTTGAAAAAATAGTTTCATTTCATACAATTGTTTTAAAGCCCTAGTTTCAATGTTTGAAGCTTTTCCCCTCTTTACAGCTACTTTTATATCTATAAAAATTCGATATTATCATGAAAAGTCTTACTTCTACCAAGTCTCATTTCATATCAGTATGTAATCAATAGACTTGATTGGGCTGTAGTAAAATGTCTATATCAGATATACATCCTCTATAGAAAAACGTTTGTTCATCCAGTTACAGTAAACAATGATTATTGTGTTTTTGATGTCAAACCCTGGTTTTATGTTCTATTATTGCGCATCCGTTCACATAAACCTATTATATATTTGATTTTTTTCATGATCTATGTATCGTTCTAACCTTTCAAGTTCTTATTTATAAGTCTGTTCCGAAAATTTTATAGCAGTTTTTGTTATTTAGTGTCCTGATATCAATTTTTCCTAGAGATCAATTACCCTAACACCTAAATGATATTTTTGCACTCGACGCGCGTTTCGCTGACAAGGTTAGCATCTTCAGGAGAAGAAAATTGATACTGAGTCTGAAGCTAGGGTTAGTTGTTTATATGCCTAAATTTTTTGGTCCGATATGGACTTTGTTTGTTACTGTTAATTATTATAATTAATTTCTCGATAATGAACTCACTACCTGCAAGTTTCGTCATCTGTTAGTAATAATTATTCTGATTACTTTGTCAACAATAAATTCATGCTGTTTTTACATTTTGCTATTTCGAGACTCTCACATGCATCGAGTAGTCTTGTGTCATGGACATGCTTGATCAGTTTCAGATTGCTTTCACCAATTTTGTGGTCATTGTCTAGAGCGTGTTGGGCGACACTGGATTTTTCTACCCTGGCCGATGTACTTGTTCTTTCAATCTTGACAACTGATTTCGTAAATTCCCGACTTCTCTGAGTTTCCAGTTTATCTTTTGGGTTACCAAGAAGCTGTTGTAATTTGTAAGAAGTTTTATATGCAACTTTCATATTTACTTTGTCAAATATCTGTAGGAGTCCTTTAGTGTATTGAGGTTCATATGGGATTTCTATAAACTTTTCGTTTCTATCATTTCTTTGAAAAGTCGAAGACGAAGTGTTTTCCTAAATTTACATTTTCTGATGTTTCGGGGCAAATTTAGCAATTTGCCTTGGAAACAGATTTTATGAGAATTTGAAACTTTTTTTTGTTTTCCAGGCGAGAGAAAACCAAAGTAATGGATTTCAGGAAATTTCTACCTCCTCAAATAACATTCAAACGAGACATTTCACGAGACATTGTTACTGTCGGATGAGGAAGTACTGAATGTGAATAAAATAATAATTATGTGCAACATTTCTTCAAACTAGTACTGAAACTTCTTAATGTCATTAGCTGTTTCTCGAAGCTATTCTTTATAGAATATCTCAGAAAACTGGTAATTTATGACGAAAATAAACAAACATTACATAACACACCGAAATGTATAAAAACAACACTATGAAGGAGGACAATGTCAATAGAAAAGAGTACTGAGTTCTACCACCAGATAGAGCATGGCCCCTTTTCAAATCCTAGAAAGTTAAAATTCGATTACTTACTTGTACAACTGTTCCACTCACACCAGTTGCCTAACAAACGAACATATTGCTGCAACCACAAATGCTGGCCACTGCTGAGCAACCATTCAGCTAGAACTGTTCCGCCGCTTATGGGCCATCTGAACTACTTATAAGAAAAAGTTTTCCTTTCGAAAATTCCAGAGAATTACTGCTGAAATCGATTGAGTACATATACTGAATTCTTTCAAACAACTAATAGTATATTACGTACTGAGGCGGAATGTTAAATTTCGCTGAGGTTTGTATACTATTTGATTCACAATAATTTGAAATAATGTTATAAAAAGAATGTTATGCATTCAAGCTGCTCAATGGACAGATGACTTGTTTTGAATTGCTAGAATCTGTCAACTTTCATGTTTCGAACAGAGATCTTAGACACAGCCATTTATTTCATATACCCTTTCACCGTACAAATTATGGCAAACATTCACCCTTGGAAAGAACACTAAAGTTATTGGATGACAAAAACATCAGCAATTTTGGAGTCTCTTATGGTCGATTTAAACAATCATTGAATAATTTGAGTTGGTAATTGTTTATATAAGGTCGTAACCAGTTTTGATTTTTATCATATATTCTAATTTATTTTAAGTTGTATATAGTTCTTCGCTGCAGAAACTATCAGTAGCGTCCTATTTTATATTTTACATTTTTAGATTGTTACTAAACTGTGAAATTCTAACATTGTAATGGGGTTTATCCCGTATAAATAAATAAATAAATAAATGAATAAGAAAATAAGGTTAATTCAAATGAATTTTATGTTTCAAGTAGGAATTGCAAATGAACGAATATGATGAAGCTTTCAACGAATGTTGTGATTTCCATTCAATGTAAATATAATTTGCTTAGGTAGAGGTTGAAATATGTTTTACATTTTAGCTTCATTTTAATGAATTCGTTTGGCATGCCAATCATATTTTATGAATCTCCGACATGTTTCACGAGGATTGCTACAAAAAAGCGACGTTTGGATTTCGTACGGAAATATTAGCGTCATTACCGACAGGAAAAATGGAACTGACCTTAAGCGATGAAAGCGCTGAATCCTGCTTTTTAGAAAATGGCTAATAAAATAGTAAAGTGGCTTGTAGTTTTCAAGGGAGAAAGTGAGTACCTATATGTTTTCTGTCAGTTTTGTTCTTAGCTAGTGGGGGTCAGGGATAGTTCGTTCTTTACAAGAGGAGTGTTTTTAAATACCAGTTACTCAAACGCAGTGCTTACTGTTGAAGTCGATATTGTAGTTTTCCTGGTCTAGTAGTGAGGGGGTAGATTAGCTAGATTGCTGTATTGATGGAGATATGTATTCAAGTTGTTGATAAAGACTCCGGCATGAGAGTCAAAACGTCGAACATTTCAACAACTCGCACACGGATTAATACTCAAAATTACAGTTCTATTCCCATCATTCCTTTCTCAATCTTTTCCAAACTTGGTTAATAAAAATCTATATATTCCAGACATACACATAAATTCGAATTCCACTTGGAAATCGTTGAAAGGATACATAATATGCCTCAAATGATTCAGGAATGGCAACAGTGAAAGATGCCAGTGAGCGAGAGCTTCAGGGCTGCAGTTTACTCTGGCGAACGATTTTCTAGCCTCTTGTCCTCCAGTCGAGGATGTGAACAGTTCCAGGAGAGATATCGATGTGTTTGTGGGCCTCAAGTTGAATACTGGTGCTAATTTGAGGGGTGTTAATTTCTGTAGACTCGAGTCTCTGAAATTTGAGCATTATAAAAGACTGAAATAGTAGAAAAATTAAAGAGTGACGAAAATTTAATACCTGACATACTTGTCTCTTTATTTGAGGAGCAATGGAACTACAAGTGGACTAAACAATAATAGAATCAATAATACTGTCAACAACCAAATGTTAAGATGAATCCATAGAAGCAAAAAGTCAATAATAATTGGGTTAAAATTATTTTGTGTACACTTACTCAAGTTGATTATCCACCATTGAAAATATAATCAACTTTGAAATGACAAAATAGTTGAGGCTTTCGCGGCCGAGGTTTTCAGTATCACTACTTTTATTCGGGTTTGAAGGCCGTCGTTTTTTGGAGTTTCTTCCTGACGTTTCGCTGGCTCGAGTGGCTAGCTTCTTCAGAGGTTCATTCATCTTGGAATTCACTCCGATGACTGGAGATTGTTTCTTCGCAAGTTGTATTTATGCCGATTCAGGTAGTTTGCGGTGCTAATTATTCCATTCAGATTCGGGGAATTGTCATTAATATTGATTACCTTGTTTACTTCATGTGGGTTCGGAGAATAATCATCATTATTATCAGAAGAACTACCTGCAGTTATTATCGATTTTCTTAAAATGGGTTTCCATATTCGGTTGAGGTTGACAGCTTCTTCTTTTCTGTTGAAATAATCCGTGTGTTTGTGGATTTCTATTGCCTCCCGTACCAGTCGGCTATGGTATCCCTGGTTGGGTGCAATCAGTTTTGCATTTTCAAACAGAATCCTGTGGTTTCCCTAACTAAGTGCGTGTTCCGCCACAGCCGACTTGTCAATTTGCCCTAGTCTGCAGTTTCTCTCATGTTCCTTTAGCCTAGTTCCCATGGATCTTTTGGTGGTACCGATGTATACCTTCCCACAGGTGCACGGTATGCGATAAACCCCTGCTGCAGACAGTGGATCTCTTTTGTCTTTAGCCGATCTGAGGCTCTGTTGAATCTTCTTTGTGGGTTTAAATACAGTTTTTATGTTATATTTACTGGAAAACTCCTGAGTAAATACAACATAAAAACTGTATTTAAACCCACAAAGAAGATTCAACAGAGCCTCAGATCGGCTAAAGACAAAAGAGATCCACTGTCTGCAGCAGGGGTTTATCGCATACCGTGCACCTGTGGGAAGGTATACATCGGTACCACCAAAAGATCCATGGGAACTAGGCTAAAGGAACATGAGAGAAACTGCAGACTAGGGCAAATTGACAAGTCGGCTGTGGCGGAACACGCACTTAGTGAGGGAAACCACAGGATTCTGTTTGAAAATGCAAAACTGATTGCACCCAACCAGGGATACCATAGCCGACTGGTACGGGAGGCAATAGAAATCCACAAACACACGGATAATTTCAACAGAAAAGAAGAAGCTGTCAACCTCAACCGAATATGGAATCCCATTTTAAGAAAATCGATAATAACTGCAGGTAGTTCTTCAGATAATAATGATGATTATTCTCCGAACCCACATGAAGTAAACAAGGTAATCAATATTGATGACAATTCCCTGAATCCGAATGGAATAATTAGCACCGCAAACTACCTGAATCGGCATAAATACAACTTGCGAAGAAACAATCTCCAGTCATCGGAGTGAATTCCAAGATGAATGAACTTCTGAAGAAATTCCAAAAAACGACGGCCTTCAAACCCGTATAAAAGTAGTGATACAACTTTGAAATATCTAACAAATATTTATGTTTGAATTATAGAATTACAAAAACGGTGGTGCATTGTAGATTGAATATTTCAAATTGTTAAATTACTCCTCTTGAATGTGTTTTATAGAGTTAAACACTTTCTTTAGTTATTTATAGTTTAAAATAATAATAATAATAATAATAATAATATATGTCTTTAATGATTATAAATAATGACAAATTTTACATAAAGTGTATGAGATGGTTGGCGCCATTCAGCTTACGCTGCTCTTCCATGTAACCAACAAAGGCCAGCAAGTAGTACATACAAATTTATGACACTGAGTTCAACAATTAGGAAATAATTAGTCTATAATCTAGAGCAAGTGCAGACAATTATCTACTATCTAAAATAAAACGTTTGACTCGTTTGCGAAAAAGGAATGTATTTGATGTATTTTTTATATCGGGAGGTATGGAGTTGAAGATCTTCACCGCATTGTACGTGAAGCTTCTCTCAAATAGTGTTAGATTGTGTCTAGGAATACTGTACAGTTCTCTATGTCGGGTGGGGCATTGGTGAATTTGACTTCGCTTTTCAATTTTCTCGGCAAGATATTCAGGGACACCATCCTTACTCAGTCTGTATACGAAGCAGGCCATATGCAGAACAAATCTTTCTTGCAAATTAAGCCAGTTAGTGGTTCTAAAGACCGCTTGCACATGGTCGTACTTACGCATACCGAATGAGTATCGTATACAGGCGTTTTGGATCTTCTGTAGAGTATTTTTGTCTCTCTGCAACAGAGCTGGCCAGTACACGATATCACAGTATGCCAGGTGTGAAAGAATCAATGAGTCGCATAAAAGTAGCTTCGTGTTTTTGTCTAAGATATCTTTATGCATATAAAGCAATTTCAACTTGAAATATGATTTTTTGACCAAGTTCTGAACATGGTTTAAAAATCTTAATTTGCTATCCACGTACAGTCCGAGACTTTTGCACTCATCAGTGATTGTAAGCGTTTCCTGGTTAAGTTTGATTGAAAAGTTAGGATCGGCAATTATTTCATTTCGACTTTTTCCAAAAATCATAAGTTCAGTTTTGCTCTCGTTGAGTTTCAATCCATGGCACACAGATACGCGGGTAATACATTCAAGATCTTCATTGATTTGATTGCAGGCTAGGAATGTCTGTGACAAATTAAATGACAGGTAAATTTGCGTGTCGTCAGCGTATTGATGTATGTTACAGTATTTCAGAAATGAATGAAAATCAGCTGTATAAACCGTAAAGAGGAGGGGACCCAGAATACTGCCTTGAGGCACGCCTTTTTTTATCACACGAAAGTCAGAGACATTCGTTCCTTGTAATACCCTTTGCCTTCTATCGGAAAAGTAACTATTGAAAAACATAATGACAGTATCAGTTGCTCCAAAAAATTTAAGTTTCTTCATCAGTAAGGAATGACTAATAGTGTCGAAAGCTTTGCTATAGTCTAATAGGAGTAGACACGTATTCTGATTATTGTCATAGGCCCTGAAGATGTCATCAGTTACTTTCAGAAGGGCAGACGTTGTGCTATGTTTCTGTCGAAAACCAGATTGTATACCAGGTAATATGCGATTATCTTCCAGAAACTTCGTTAATTGGTTTCTAACAATTTTTTCAAGGACCTTAGATATAGTGGGTAGGATGCTGATGGGACGATAGTGAGAAGGGTCTGTGGGATTTGCTACTTTTGGAACTGGAATCACATTAGCATCCTTCCATGCCGATGGAAATACTCCTGACTTAAGGCAATGATTGACAATAAATGTTAAGTAAGGGCTAAGGTGGGGGAAAACTAATAATAACATTTTCAAATTGAGGCCATCGGTTCCTCGCGCCTGAGTTTTTATTTCACGTACAATTTTATTAACGTCTTCCAATGAAACCCTGGTAAAGGAGAAACGCGAATCTGTAAACGTGTTGTTATATTGTGCCAGCAGCGGGTCGTCAGAGCTTTGATTAAAGAACTGTAAGGAATTCAAAAAGTAATCATTCATGACATTTGAATCAGGAGTAAAGATTGTGTCGTTTTTGTTGACTTTTTTAGTAATATTGAGATATTCTAACGATTTCCAAAATGTTTTTTTGTCCGTGTTAAATTTATGTTTCAAGTATGCTTTTTTTTCGGTCTTAACTGAGTTGTTGACTATGTTGCGGAATTCTTTGTATTCGTTATAGGTTTCACTAGTTCTTAATCTCTTGTATTTATTAAAAAGTCTTTTTTTCAGTTTAATCATCAGTTTCAAGGTAGATGTTAACCAGGGAGCAGGCTTTTTGGTCACTCTTATAGTTTTGGTAGGCGCATGAGTCTCAAAAAGTGCTATTAAATTGGAACTCCAAAATGTCACCATCTCATCAACATCATGAAGGGAAAATATGTGATCCCAATGAATCTGATATACATCGCTGAGGAATGAGTTATAATTGAATTGCGAGTAATCTTGAAAGGTGATAAATTGTGGCTCTGTTTTTGATTTCCTCAGTTTAATATTACATTTTACCAAAGAGTGATCAGAAATACCGTCCATCCTGTAAGTTGTGGATTCAGATATCAAATTTTGATCGGAGGCTATTATTAAATCGATTAGACTAGTTTTATTATCAGTGATACGAGTTGGTTCGTTGCATAACTGAGAGAATCCATAATTGGTCAAAAAGGATTTAAGTTTTAGAGTGTTGGTATGCTGGTTATTCATCATATCAACATTGAGATCACCACCAAATATCACGTAATCAAATTGAGGCAAAAAGTTTGTGATTATATTCTCAAGTTCCTCAATGCAAACTGTGAGGTTAGAGTCAGGAGGCCTGTACAGTGAACCCAGACACAATGTTTTACCTGCAATCTTCACCGAGACCCAGATTGATTCCAATGGAGTAGTTTGATTCACCTGCAAATTTTTGAACTTGATGCTATTTTGAATATAGAATCCAACTCCACCTCCTCTACTCTGCCTATCTTTTCGAATGAGTTTGTAATTGGATAAGGCGATTCCATCATTTGGGAATTTAGGATCTAGCCAAGTTTCAGAGAGACCAATAATATCAATATTTTCATATTCTATGAAGTCCGCAAACGAGTCAAATCCTGTGAAAACAGATCTAATATTAAAATGAGAAAAAGACAACCAATCATTTTTATTCATATTTTAAAGTTCATTAAACGTTTTCGTGAGCTCTGTGATTCCAGAAAGATGTAAATCAGTTCTGGGGATCAAGAAAATAATACGCCGATTTGACAGGTAAACACGAATATATAATAATATATATGTAATCAATTTCTTAATTCCAAGTATCTACGCCAGTGAGTTAATTAGTACACAACAATATTGTATATTCAGTCTGAAACAAATGATAAAAATTCAGTGAAGAAATAAGTTCACCTACGATAAGAGAATAGCAAAAAATATAAAGATGCTCTCGACAAAAATCCAGTGTGTTCAGTATCTGGTTTCAGTAAAAAGTAGTTGACCAGATTCATGAATTTTTTGTTCGATCTCTTCGATTGAATAGTGGCCTATGGCAGGTTGGATTTGAGATCTTCTTTGGAGGTGACTGCAACGGCTTTTTTCTCTTTGTCATTCCAATAGTAAATGTTACCTTGCATTGACCAGGCTCTGTTGGAACCAAATTGTTTTTTGGCCTCCTTCAGTAGTTCGAAGTTATTTTTGGAGAGATCCTCAAAGATGGAGATTTCGCTGCCTCTCAGCAATTTTTTCGCGTTGTAAACTTCCATTTTTTTAATATTTGACACGAATTTCACGATGACTATCCGCGGTTTCTCGTCATTCAGACGACCCTTAGCACGGATAACAGAATCCAAATCACTTTTTGAAATTTGAATAGACAGAGAGTTTCTGAGGAAATCAGATACTATATCAATGACATTTTTGCCATCTTCTTCTTTCAGTCCATGGATGCGTAATGAGTTTTTCTTAAACTGTTGCTCATGGTGGTTCATTCTCTTATCAGCATGCTCGATCGCCTTCACATTGCACTGCACTGTCTCATTAATTTTAGAAAAAGTGTTATTTAGCGACTTCAACTGATTATTTATTTCATCGAAGCGGGATTTGAATGATGTTTCCAGTTTTTCTGAGAATTCTTGGCAAACCCGTGCTATGAGATCCTCAGTAGACATAGAGTCGGTCGTCGTTTTATCTTTCCTACCACCACCCATGATTGCAAATGTTTATCCAATAGCTCGACTATAAATCAGAACCAGCGAGAAAGAAGCAACGGCACATTAAGTTGGTTACTCAGAAGAAATTTTTAACAAACGGCAACTAGAATATTATCACAATTGTCCCAGAGATTAATTCGAAGCGAGGAGCTCACTGAAACACGTCTACTCGGCACAGTATCTCATACTCGACTATCAGTATTTAGTTTCGATTTCAATTGAAATATTATAAATATTACTATCAAAATAATTTTGTGTTAACACACATGGATCATATCGAGTTTACGGTTCATATAGCAGATGTCTAACGTCAGAATTCACAAAAACTGAGCCCCTTTTGTACTCAAATAGCAATAGCATATTCTTGAAGAAAAATGTCAAATTATTTTGAAAACGAGACTAAATATTCAACTTTAAAAAGACCTAAATTCATTTTGCAAAGAATAAGATCTGTAAAAAATGCAAAAATCCACAATTGGTTTCGTTTTGAACAGTGTAAAATGCAGAAAATGTATATATCACATTAAAATATAAAGGTGAATTTATGTAATAGTAATTTTCACTTCAACTTGGTAATTTCCACTAAGAAAATATTGGTATTTTATGCAGTGTTTTCTTTAGAAACAACACAAGCTCATCAATTATAAATGTGATTGGATGAAAGGGGAATATTTTGAACTCAGCTTCTCATAGGTTGGTCTGAAAGTTCCTAGTTTTAATGATTATCATATGTCCTATGATTTGCGCTTGCGCAGAAGTAAACTAAACTTACATGTTCTGGACAATTAGCAGTTGATGGAACAAAACTGAGAGGATTAAAACAAAAATGTTGATTTTGTGAAAACTTACTGTGCCAAATTAACCAATGCTGGCAATCCACTCAACCACAGCATTACGTAACTAGCTTGCGTCAAAACTACTATTTCAGGAGTGCAAACGCATCTGATAGCTTCCAAAACGCCGCTATCGAAGGTCTTTCCGCTCAGCAAAATGTTACATATAAGAAGGAGATTGCGGCAAATCAAAAACCTGAAGAATTAGAAACAGTTACTATAACTTGGGTCAATAAAAACATATTTCTAGCTACCTGTTTTCAGCCTGCTGTTTCAGGCAACCTACTACAACGGAAACTCCCAAATGTGAACTGAAGTGGAACATAGCTGATGGATTGATTTCGTTATCTGGATTTGCGAGAGTATTTTCGTATCTCAAAAGCTCCAGGATTTTGTGCATCGCCTTGTATAAATCGGCGATATTGTTGAGCATGTTCAGGATTTGAGATGTAAACTGTAAGAATGAATTTTAACTTAAATAACCCCAAAACAGTTCGATATTAATTAAATAGTGTGTCTTGCTTTTTGAGTTTATAACTTGATCGACATCCTACACAAAATAAAGACTTTCAACCAGTACAAGAATTTTTTAGTATTTCTTGTCACAGCATACACTGCATAACATTGTACAATGTGTAGCATGCAGAAACTCACTTGGCAGTCCATTTCTGATTGAATCTTCTCCAATATATTGTCCATTACAATATCAGGCGCTTGCAAAGTGAAGAGCTCTCTCTCGAATGCTTGTACAAACATCTCACTCATTTGTTGCTCCAAATAAACAATCACTTGAAAAAGTTTCATAACATCGTCGGTAGTATCCATGTCTGAAAGGCAACATTTGAGAGGTATTTTTTACCATATTTTTCTCTCACCTTCAGCCAACATCGAAAAGTTGATGAACTGGTCGCTGTATGTACTCTCGTTACACAGTGTCATGTGTTCTAGGGGATCCAAAGGTCTCAAGAAAGAGAAGGCGGATTTTTTGAGAAATACAGCCCCGGAAACGGAAGGCAACAGCATCAAACCAAGAGGTTTCAGGCTCGCTATGTGATATTGTACACAACAAGAGTAAAATTTTTGCCAACACCTGAAAACATTATCTAGTCATTGATTTTCACGCAGGTCAAATTGGTGAATACAGTCACAGTGAAAAAGACATAAGTTTTAGCTATATATATTATAAGCAAATCAACTAAACTCAAAGAGAAAATATATAAAAGAAATCGTTTGAAGGTAATTTCAAGCAGAATTGGATGGAACCTAAAATATTAACAAAAATGTTGACATTACGATTTTCAGTATACCATTTAAATCAAATCACTTGCAAAATTTGAATGGTAATATTCTTCAAAGCAGTTGTACATCTCTCTGACGAGAAGGTTCCACTATCCACCTGGTCTAGCATCATTTTTATTTGTAGATGAGGAGCAATAAAATATCAGTCGTTTTCAACTTTATATTGAGAAAGCTTTATCAACATCACATCATCAGTTTTCAGATGTTCTTGGTGATGAATTATAATTATTCTAAGGGTGAAATGACTAGAATGGATTGGAATGTTTTCATGAGGAAATAAAAAAATCACGCATTACTTTGGAGGTCACCATTTGTTCTTGAAGTGAAATAAGTATTCTGGACATACCATTCTGCACATTCCAAATATTCATCGTCAGATACATTGGTCCCATTCAAGGTAGTCTGTATCTCATTATCAACAGCCAAACATATCCTTTGTTTCAGCATGGAAGCAGAAATGTGTGTTTCTGCCGCAAGTGTAGATCTTTTATAAATCTGAAAACGAGAAAATTGGTTGAACAAATCACTGAATTCAATTGTTCAATGTCTCATTGCATATTACATAAGATTGACCACCATCAAAATGTTAAAAGATAGTAAAATAATATTCACTAACGTTCAACACTCCAAGTGAATATTGCAAGTATATTTATTGTAGATAGATTTTGTAGACCATCAATATTAGAACGTCTCATATACGGGGAAAAAATGAAAAATTAATTAAATGCGATAACTATATGTAAGGTTATCAAAAAAGAAATAGTAAGCAGCAATCGTCCACAGCTTCGAGATATTATTCAGTGGAATAAAAAAAGTTTTCCAATAAGTCATTTTTTTTTTTTTTTTAAACTTTATTGTCCAAACAGGCACAAGACCCAATTACAGGACACAGTATACAACTTTGGAATGAAAGTGTTAGAGACATATACATAGCGCAACAGCAATACATTAATACATTCATGGAACATTTAAGAGAAAAATATGACAAGTACACAGTGTTTGATGATTAGCAGACAATATACAGTTTTTGGATGAGTAGTGTTGACTAAAGGAAAGTGACATCTATCACAACAATAATTCCTTGATTGAACAAAGTTAAGTAAGTATTTGTTGCTTTGCAAACATAATGTTTTTTATCTCTTTTTTGAAAACATTTAATGCTGTTGAATAAATATCTACTTTTTGACACACTTGATTAAATTTGTAGCACATTGCATATAAGGGAGATTTGAAAAACATATTGGTTCTAGGTGTTGGTAGGTAAAAACATTGTTCAGTTCTACTACTGATTCTTGGCACGTGAAAATCTAGTTGAGACAGTAGTTTTGGTGAGTTGATAAAATTATTCACCAGTTTGTATATAAATACACAAGAATAATAAGTTCTTCTGTCTTCAAGAGATAGAAAATGAAAACGCTTCAACAGTATATTATTATCTATTCCCTGTCTGGGGTACACATTATCTAGTTTGTAGATGACAAACTTCATAAACTGTCGTTGGACAGATTCAAGCGATTGAATGTGTGTGGTATATATAGGTGACCATACAAGACAGCCATATTCTAAGCGGGATCTAACAAATGAGTTGAAGAGAGTATTGAAACTTTCCATGTTTTTGAAATCTTGACAATTTCTGAATATGAGTCCTAACATTCTCTTCGCAGCAGCCACACTTTTCTCTATATGAAGTGCAAATGATAGTTTGGTATCAAAGAATACCCCCAAGTCTTTGCAGCTATCTGTTTTCAGCAGTGAATGATCATTTATAGAGTAGATGTGGTCGATTGTGGTATGTTTGTTACAGAAGGTGGTATATTTGCATTTACTCAAATTGAGTGGAAGATTGTTTGAAGAATCAATAGCTTCAATGATCTGGTAGATAATTTAAATCAAACTGCTTTATATTATTTTCAGATAAAGAATTCCATTTTCACAGTGCATATGTCCAATTTCTTCAATATAAATCAACATCTTACAATAATTACAGAACATATTGGAGAATTGCACATTATATTTCTGATAAGCGATTATATGACTATTTATACAGTGTTCTTCACTTCAAACAAAATACAAGAAGGCCTCAAGAACGGATCCTTGAGGGACACATAAGTTGATATTTCTGGAAGGCGATTGTATGACCATTCATACGGTGTTCTATACTTCAAACAAAATACAAGAAGGGTACAAGAACGGATCCTTGAGGGACACATAAGTTGATATTTCTGGAAGGCGATTGTATGACGGTGTTCTATACTTCAAAAGAAATACGTACAGATAAAGCCTTGGTAATGATATGCATGGGGAACCTGCCGGGATAGAAAATGTGCTGCAGATAGAGTTGTCTGGGGTCGCTTTCGCCATCATTGGCGGGCGCTTGATTAGCGTCCGGCATCGTTTCCAAAATAACTGGCGCCCAGTTGGTGGACCTCAACCGGGCAGAGTGACGAGAGGAATCGTTTCGTGGCGAAAGACTGGTTGCGGTCTGTAAAGCGGTTGTGTACACGACACATTCGCCATCTTCGCATCTCCACGCCGTCCACAGACGGTTCGTTTGGAGGGCAAAATCAATGAGGTCGCTCTGAAAAACAAAAGAATGTTCGTTTTATGTGGAGAAAAAAAAATCCCCATTGTTTCATTTCTAGTAATTTTTGATGATTCATTCACAAATGGGACCTCTAGCCAAACTGATATCACGAAATCGGGAGTACCTCAGGGTTCAGTACTGGGACCAATATTATATACTTTACATGTTATATCATTAAGAACTACTGAGCTTCAAGGTAGATATTTCAAATTTGCTGATGACACTGTCTTGGTCTATAAAGACAGAGACATATCCCAGCTACAAATAACAGTCAATAAAGACTTAGAACAATACCATGCATGGCTAATAAAAAATATACTACAACTTAATATATAAGTAAAACAACATATATGATTTTCACACAAAAAAATGAAAGATCACAAAACATCACATTAGAGATAGGAGAGGTAATTGACAGAGTTTTGAAGGTAAAATACCTAGGACTTGTATTGGACGATAATCTGAACTGGAGTGAACACATCAAACAAATAGAATACAAAATATCTCCTTTTATTGGTGCCATTTATCGATGTAGAGATTATACAAGATTATCAAGCTTGTATCTGATCTACAATGCATATTTTCTGTCCATACTCAGGTACCTAATTCCATTATGGGGAACATGCGAAATAAAAATGTTCAAACAAATCAAAAGATTGCAAAATAAGGTTGTGAAGATTATATTCAAATTTCAATATCGTACCCCTACACCAATAATACATGATCTTACCCATTTTGAAAATACTACAAATCAAACAAAGTGAATTCATATACAAGGTAACCAAAGAAAATCCTAAATGCAATACACCTCTCAATTTTGTGAATCAGCAACACAACTAAAATACACGCACGCAATCAAACATCTTCTTAAAGTCAGTGAGAACAAACATAGGTCTCAAAAACCCTATAATGCAGAGCATAGAAGCCTATAATTCCTTACCAAAGAACATAGCAGAAAGTGCAAATATTATTATTATATAATATTATATTATTTAAAAGAAATATTAGAAATATATAACAAAAAAAACATATTTATATACCTACTTGAATCGATATTTCAATATGAGCCATCCGCACATCATCACTTAATATGAACCCAAAGAATAGCTAATATATATGTATAGATAGATAGATAGATTTATTGAAGTTTTCAATTTAGACAATTGATAAAACTCAAGTCAGAAATGATCACATTAACAACACAAATGTATCTTAATATTAATATAAATGAAAATAGAAGTACGTGGTATAGGTAAATACAGTGGGTGTATAAAAATTACAGGCAAAACAAATATATATCACAGATATGGAT
This sequence comes from Zygogramma bicolorata, assembly GCA_032362365.1. Taxonomy (NCBI): domain Eukaryota; kingdom Metazoa; phylum Arthropoda; class Insecta; order Coleoptera; family Chrysomelidae; genus Zygogramma; species Zygogramma bicolorata. The sequence goes on from JAVJAQ010000196.1 coordinate 304,070, forward strand.
TAATGAGAGAAAAGTAATATTGAAGTTACTAGGGAGCTTAAATTTAATACGAACTGAGAATTGGTTATTTGTCCAAGAATTCTTGTAACGAGTACGGCTCAATGTCACACAACAGATCGAAAACACATTTTTTGAAAGTTTGTCTTGTCCGTTCTTTGATAATCAAGGGTAAATGGTTGTAAAATTTAATTGATGCGTAATGCGGCCCATTCTCTGTATTTTTCAATCTATGTTTAGGAACAATATAATTGGATTTCTGTCTGGTGGAATACTCATGTCTTTATTTGTCATCTTCAAAATTCGATTCGTTGTCGTGTACAAAAATTACACAAACATAAATGTATATAGCATATACAGTAAGCATTTTTTTACCCTTGAAGATACCACGACTAGTTTCTCTGTAATTCATAATGAACATTGTTTTCAAGATACGTTTTTTTATAAGTGAATTTATTCTGTACATCGTTAACAACTAGAGATTAGAATTCTAATAGAGATTCTTTATATATTCTTTTATATTCAGGGCCGGTTTTTCAATGCAAGATGTCTGTAAGATTAAAGTAACCATCATTTTTTATCCTTATCACTCTCAAACATCATCCACGCTCACCTCCTCATTTCTTTCATCTATCTGACAGATAACTAATTTATCCTCGCATTGAAAAACTGGACCTCAGATATGTAATCCAAGATGAAAAATGTAGATGAATTGTTATGTTTTTGTAGAGACTTATCTGAGACCAGCACATTTGCTGCTTTGGATATTCATTATTCAATGTAATGCAAACTATCACAGACTCTAATTACATATGAATAAAGTTCTTAAAAGAATGCGCTTATTTATTCATTTATCAACAGGATAACCTCATTTTGAAAATTAATGCAAAACAAAAATGAATAGTATATATCTACAAATCCTCAGTTTGAAGTAAAGTACACACTGGACTTAGCAAGTATAATTGAGGAAATAGAATAGAATTGATTCATTCACCAATATAACGTACAGTGTGTACACAAGGCAAGTAATAATACATTTCTTGAAGTCAATAATAGTGTTATATTAAAATTTTTCCAAAATAAGCTTGAAAGGGCCAGACTAGCTTGAGAGATTTGTTATTTAAATCTCCAAATCATGAAAATAAAAATTTAAAATTTTGCATCTTTTTAATAATGCAGTTATGTATTTAATTATAATTTGCCCAAGAAAAGGATTCGATAAGGACTTGAAGCTTTTTCCTTTGCATTTCTGGGGGAGAGGAAACCCAAAAAATAGATTCCAGATCATTTCTACCCCCTCAACAAACATTTGAACAATATATACTAGAAAGGTATTGGACATTTCACAGCCATTTATAAAACCAAACTAACAAAAATTTCGACTGATATAATTCTGAAGACTACACTGTGTCAAAGGTACCATAATCTTCAAATACTCCTTCAAAAATTTCATTACCTCTTGACAATATCTTGTATCCAAACAATCCACTGTAATTTCTTGGCCTCTCATACCAGGGCTCAGAATTTGGAACTGGCATCCTGTAGCAAAACTCATAAAAACAGCCAGAATACTCTCTGTGCTGTTTCCATCAACAGCTTTTCTCAAACTTGCTGAAAGCAAACATGGGAAAAATGATCAACACAACTGACATATTTCAATTTAATAATCATACCTGACTGTATTCGGTCCCTAGAGCTTTCCCCTGTATTTTCAAGAATATCAATAACTGCTACACACTGTCCTTTGGCACAAGACCAAAATTTCAAGTGCCCATCTCTGCTTAGGGTCAATACATAGGTTTCATAATCGACTACATAGAATAAAACACTCACTATATTGTCTCCATCTGAATTTTTCTGACTAGAAAATATGAGTGTTACATTACATAATATATTTTTGACACATGATCTTACCGAAATTTTTCTGCAAGACCAGACAGAAATCTAGGCATCAGAGATTCACCTTTCAACTCTGTTGATACTACTTGCCCATCATCAGGATTCTGTTTGATAAGCAATAGTTCTGTAGAAGGATAGGCAAGTATAAAGAAGGCCTCTTCAGTTTCAGGTAACAAGTATGAACTTGCCAGGCTTGGAAGTTGGTCACCTGAAAATGAAAGGAGATAATCAATAAGGCAAGTACTAATCATTTATTTCCTCAGTCAAAAACCGCTATTTGCGCCTTGAGTAGTATTTCCAATTTTTCAAGCAAAATACCATTGAATTTCAAGAACATGGAGAACTTACTGGCTGTACTAGGGTTATTAAACACATGAAAAGTGTTTGGATTTCTGGCATCAATAGCTGAGGCCTTAGAAAATATTGATGGTGCAGCAAGATCTGGATATGCTCCCAATAGATCATCCTAAAATGAAAAAAAATTAACAAATGCCAAATTGAAAAATGTAGACAATACTTGTTTGTGGAACCTATCAGGATGTGGAAATATAAGACGGTGTACACTGCAGACAGTTGGTACTAGCACTACAACACTCTCATAGGTCTCATGTACTGATATGCCATCCAGAATGGGAGTGTCTGTGAATTTATACCTCACACGATTTGATGTTAGATTCACATCCAAACTCTGTTCAACTAATTCCAGAACGTCATAATTGATTCTCCTGTGAAATAAACATTTTGAATTAGAACTTCAAAGAAGAAAAAGCATTCAGAAATCAAATGTAATGCAAAAACAATTTTACTCTTATCTATAAAACTAAACACGGAAATTGATCATTTTCTCCTTCCGATTGAGGTGTAAAACAATACAAACCAATGAATAAATCTATTTCTTGTATGGTGCTTTGTTGAATCTTCGTAACAAAATCCATTTGCTTTTTCGGTGACTTTAATGTCTTGGAGAGTACTCTGTGTACCACCTAAAATGATATAATGAAAAGAAAATGTAAGAATGCTCGGGTTAAGCTACCTGTTGTGAGTGTAATTTCTTTCCAATTATCTAAAACAGTTTGATCTGGTATAATTTCACGGTAATTTAAGGTAAATTCGGTCATTTTTCACTATATTATTCAGAAAATAAACAAATCCAGCCGTTAAAACATAACCCTCCACAATTTCAGAAACATAACCTCAAATAAAGACTCAATTCTTCTCCTTTTTTCCTATCTGAAAGAGAAGAGAAAGGAACACTGGATGCGGTGACACAGGGAGGCGCCTACAAAAAACTGTCTTATGAAAACTTCCAATTTTCATAAAGGCTCGTGTCCACTAGCAATTAAATTTGCCTAGAGTACTCTCACAAGTCACTTGCAATGGGTGTAAACAGCAGCGCTAGAGGAAGTTTGCTGAAAGTTCACTCTCGGGCCCCAAGTACTTGCCGACTTGTTAGAGCTCTGTAGTGGTACCACGGCTAATACTCAAGGCAAATTAGTTTGCACTTTATTATTTCGAGACTGTTTCGGAATATTTGCAGCAAATTGTGAGATTTTGTGAACTATTTAAAACTTTTATTTATTTTTTTCGAATCTGAATTAAAATTCTGTTTTTTTTCACAAAAATGGAGGAACGATGTGTTTGGAAAAGAGAAGAAACTCTTCTGCTAATTGAAAATTTTGAACTGTACCCAGAAATATGGAATGTACATTGTAAAGATAAAAAAAATAGAGTAAAAAAACAAGGCGCATTTCAAAAATTATCAGAACTATTCAACACATCTGAACATGAAATTCAGCGCAAGCTACATAACTTGAGAACACAACTGAATCAGGAGTGGAGAAAAATTCAAAAGAAAAAGAGTGGACAGGAGACAAATGAATTGTATAAAAGCACGTGGGAATTTTGTTGATTAATTATTTAAAATTAAGGACAGACGCTCTTCTGGTGGAATGGCTGCTTCTCGCATTTTGGTATCTTTTTTATATATTTTTTCTTTCACCAAATTCAGCAAAAAATCAAAATCTTCGGCAGACATACGTAAAAAAATTTTTAACTGCTGAGGATCTTCCGTTCTCAATTCAGAAAGCAGCTTCTCATGTATGCCTAACGTAGATCTTCGCTGAATACAGTTTCTGACGTTTCTGACCCAAATTTTTCCACGCTTTTTGTCATTTTCCTTTTCCTTTACTTGTTTTTTCAACTGAATATATGTTACAACAGCAGCAGCCACTTGCTGAGACGAGATTTTTCTGGAAGTGTGTGTATACACGTTACTCAAGCAAACGAACTTGCTAGAGTAATTTGCCGCAATAAATTTCAAAACAATTAAACTACAGTGTAAATAACAAGCCGGCAAGTACTTGGTGAAAAAACTTTTGCAAGTTTCTTGCAAGTGGGCACGAGGCTTAAGGCATTCCACTTTCTCCTTGTATCAATAACGGATTCGATTGAGAGATTGAAATAAAGATTAATAAAAAATACGTATATGCACCTCGCTACCAGTTGATGATTTTATGTGAGCGATTCATTCTCGTCATTCTCGTCTCGTCCTTATTATCCAATATTTTCTTTGAAGATTACAGAATAGCTCCTTGGTGTTAATCCATAATATAGATCATGCGGATCCTGAGATATCTATCTATCCCGGATATTTTGATGGAGGAAAGAAAATCTGGTTCAATAATGTCGACATCGTTTTGATCTATACTCGCAGAGTAGATTGAATAGAACAATTTTTGGTCAGAGTTGAGAAATTGGCAATTTAAAGTTATTGCCAATCGTCAAGATTCAAGTTCAATGCGAATCAGCGATTGTCACGAATCGAATCCAGGATTATCGGGAATCGGAATCAGTTGAAATTTGACGGCGGCAGGCGGCACAGCGACAGCGTGACTTGACTTAACAAAACATAACCTTTGCGTCTCTTTCATCCATTCATCTGTCACTTTACAACTTTTCACAAATTTATTTTTTTTGCGCCAAGTCTGCCTGATACAGAGTTCGGTTTTCATTTTAATGAATAGAGATAAATCATGTCGAAGGAATTCAAGCTCAGTACTTCACTCTTTGGTCATTCTATGGATATAAGAGCTGTTACAGTAACCAAAAGCAATGATATCATAAGCGGTTCCAGGGATAAAACAGCAAAATATTGGAAATTCGACCCGTGAGTAGAAAACTATTATTTTTTTTTGGGATTCATCATTGTTTTTCAGATTTTATAAAACTTATCATGAGGTCATGACCTACCAAAGTCACGAAAACTTTGTTGGAAGTGTATTATTCCTAGAACCTACTAAAGAATACCCAGAGGGATTGGTTATCACAGGTGGATACGACAAAGCAATTTTCGTTTACAAGCCTGGTGAACCTTTCCCAAGTTTTACTTTCAAAGGGGCACACACAAACACTGGTAAAAATGTCTCTCACAGATTGATACCATTTTGTAATGCATTTCGTTATAGTTTGTGCTCTCACTAGTGGACTGCAAGATAACACATTCTTCAGTGCCTCTTGGGACAACACTGCGAGATATTGGTCCATTGTTGACTCCCCCTCTCAATCTCTTGTAACATTTACTGGGCATGAAGGAGCAGTTTGGCATGTGAAACAACTGAGCGATGGAAGAATTGTTACTGCATCAGCAGACAAAACCATAGGAATGTGGAGTTCTAGCGGACAAAGACTGAACACTCTCAGAGGTATTGTTCTCAGATAATTTGCTTTATTTGGTAAACATCTTTGGAATATTTGCAGGTCACAAAGAAGCTGTGAGATGCCTAGAAGATTTTCCAGAGCTCAAATATTTTGCCAGTGCTTCTAATGATGCCTCTGTCAGAATTTGGAATTATTCGGGAGAAAATATCAATACATATTATGGTCATACTAACTTCATTTATAGGTGAGATTCTATGAGGTACAATTTATGTTTGTCAGCCTGTGGTTGAATCTAAATAACTAAGTATCATTCTTACCAGTATAGCAAGGTGCAGACCTCATGGTTTAGATAGTTTCGTAACCTCAGATGAAGATAGGACAGTACGGTTTTGGCAGGGAGGTGAAAACAAGCTTTCTATTCACTTACCAGCTCAGTCTGTTTGGGCTGTTGCCTGTTTGCCAAATGGTGATATAGTAACTGGTTCCAGGTAATGCCATCAACATTGATGACTGTTCACTTTTTGCATTAATATTTTTAGTGATGGAGTTGTAAGGGTTTTCACACAAGATGAAGATAGGGTAACAGATGATTTCAACTTAGCAAAATTCAATGAAGCTGTAGACGCACTTCAGCAGCAAGCAATGCAAGAAATTGGTGGGGTGAAAGTATCAGAGTAAGTTTCTGTCAGTCAGTTTGTGGTTTGATCAAATGAACAAATATTTCTGTAAAGGCCGAATTGCTAGCTATTGTTCCAGCTTGTCTACTATAGGAAGCAACTTGACTGTTCAATTATTTTTATTCTTATCGAGACTTCAAGAAGTAGCTTCCTATATTTGACAGGCTGTACCCATTTTATAGAGTTGTCAATGATCTTTACATTGATTTGGATGAAAAAAAGAGCCAAAAAATAGTTGCTCAAAATGGTTACAAAAATAAATAGTTGTTGTGGTGTTGACCAAAATGGTGCTGTAGTTTCAAATTGAAATCTCAACTTATATATAATTCACAGTTATACTCCTCCAACTTTATTCTATATAAAACAATATAAAAATTAAATGAAAGCTTGACTGTTTTGCTAAGGAGAATAAAATATTTCATGCAACTACCAATCCCATTACTACCAAACAAGAACAAAACTCTTCACAGTCGCCAAATCTACCAACCAAAAATATTTATACATAATGACTCCAATATAATAAATAACTTGAAATTATTATTCTATAGATTATTATTGATTTGAAGATTGAAATAGATTCAAAACTTCTTGAGTAACGGTGATATTCACGATTACTAAAGAAGGTTTGTCCAGAGCATAACCCTCTAGGAAGGGTCCTCCTTGACCAATGTACATAATAACGTCTACCACCGATTTTTGTGGAATCAAATATTTCATCTGTTTAATTTTAAATGGTGACCCTTGTATATATGTCAATAATTTTTTTTGTTTTATTTATTTATTTATTTATTCATTTATTCAATATACAGCTTCCAGACAGAACAGGGTTCCGGTATGAGGAAGTCAAAAAAAAACATAAAATTATGTACTATAAATAATAAATTGGAGTATAATATTTATTTGATAATTTGGTGAACATCATTATGCAAGCAAATATTTTTTAAGTTCTTTTGAAAAAATATGAATGGATTTGGATGATTTTATTTTTTCTGGTAGTTCATTGAAAGTTATTAATGCTGATGTAAATCATAATTTTTTGACAGTTTTATATTACATTTCTGAAGATTTTTTGTTAATTTATATATATACTTAGTTTTTTCATAATCAATTAGATGATCCAAAGTCATATTATCTGTTACTTTATATAAATCTGCAGAAGGAGTATCCCACGGTTTTCTGAATATAACCTTTATTGCTTTGTTCATTAAACGATATATTATATTTTTTTGTTTTTTAGAGCATGAAGACCAAACTGTAATGAGGTATCTGATATGAGAAACAATGAAGGCATTATATATAAGAATCTGGACGTTTTTGTTTGAAATGTGAATTCTTCTAATGGCCCCTAGAAATGGAACAATAGATTTCTTTATTTTTTCAATATGATTTTCAAAATTTAATTTTGTGTCAATTAATAAAACTAAATATTTATGATTGGGAACTTCGGCTATCAGTTCATTATCTATATTCAAGTTTAATTTTATATTCTTCATGTTTTTCTGTTTAAAAATCATAAAAACAGTTTTTTTCGAATTGACCGTTAGGTTAATGCTGCACGTCCATTTTTCAATAAGGTCAATATCATGTTTCAATGAATTTTCCAAAATGTCAATATCTTTCCCAAAGTGAAATAATGTTATATCATCTGCAAAAGAAAAGTGCAGTCCATATAAATTTAGTCTTTTAATATTGTCAATATAGATTAAAAAAAGAATTGGAGCCAAAACTGAGCCTTGAGGGACGCCAATTTCAGAAAGTTGCAATATGACATGTTAATGTTAATGTTAATGTCTGATATTGAAAATTTTTTGCTTTTCAGCTTGCCAGGTAGAGAAGCACTTTTTCAACCAGGTAAAAAAAAGGGGCAGATGAAAATGATACGAGAGGGTAAGAGTGTTGTAGCTTACACTTGGGTTGAAGATGGTGAAGGCAGCCGTTGGGATAAGGTTGGCGACGTTCTAGGGGGGACAGATAAGGACGAAAATGGAAAAACCACGTTTGAAGGAAAGGTATTTGAATATTGACGTTTCAGTTTCAAGTTGTCTCATAGATACTCGACACCTTTTCAGTCTTACGACTTCGTATTTTCTGTTGATGTAGAAGATGGCAAACCTCCTCTGAAATTACCGTACAATAAAGGGGATGATCCATATCAAGCAGCACATAAGTTTTTGTCCAAAAATATGTTGCCTGGAGAGTATCTGGAGCAGGTAAGATAGTCAAAATGCAATGTTTTGTTACTGGTGTCGTCTTTTTATGGCCCTCAAATGGGACAAATACTTTATTCACTCTGTACCTCTACATTTTTTTTCTGAAGAAAAAAATGATTATTTTTTTGTCGCTGACATTGACCGTGAAAATTGATGTTCTACTTTTAATGCCGTTGGTACTGGAAATTATTTTCATGTTAGGGTAGTTGAAGCAGAGGTATTTCAAAGTTTCATATAATATTTCAAAGATTTGCATTTACCACGTTCGAGGAAAAATAATAATAACAATTTAATCACAATAAATACCAATATTACAATTTAAAATAAATAATATGTGAATGAATATTTAAACCTTACGAAGTTATGGCACTTGTTGTAAGGATTAGATATTTTATTGAATAATTATTATGGATTAAAAATAAATGATTTAATAATATAATAACATTTGAACAATAAATGAAAATGACAGTATAATCAGCACACTGGCTGTCACATGGCAAATTTCAATTCTATAAGATTCTGGAAAAATAATCTGGGAGTTTCAAGAATCCATTTTTTCACCAGTTTTTTATAAGAATATATATTTTTTTAATGGCCTGACTTTGTAACTTTAATTGAATTTGGTAATTTATCGTAAATAAATGATGCTGAATATGAAAAGTTTTTTTGTGATTTGGCTTTGGAAATTTTATTTTTAGCAGAAATTTTGTTTTTATTTCGTGTATTATATAAATGTTTATTATACTTACAGCAGTTTTTATGAGAAAATATGTAAGTTATTATATTAAGACAAAATAATTGTCTGATATGCATTTTTTCACTTTCACAAAATAATTTATTGGAGGAATATCGAATATTTTTACCATACATGATTTTTAAGAACCATTTTTGTAAATTTTCTAAATTTTTCATATAATTCTGATTAACTCCCCCCTGACAGTATACCATAATTTATTTGAGATTGAAATAAAGAAAAATAAATCATATCCATGTGTTTTTTACTAAAAATATTATAAAGAAATTTGAATTTTCGCAATAGAGGGCGTAATTTTTTTATTAGATAATCAATTTGGAAATTCCATTTTAAATGCCTGTCTATCATGATGCCTAATTATTTGATATGATCGACTTCTTTTATAGATGAGTCATTAATTTTAATAGGTCCAAGATAAGGTAGATGATTTCTATAAGAAGTAAAGGGGAGATAATGTGATGTCTCGAAATTGAGAGTCAATAAGTTATTGTCGAACCAATTTTTTATATTTTCAAAGTCATTTTGTAGGAGTATTTTATGAGATTGCCATGTATTTGATATATAGATTATAACAGTATCATCTGCAAAACTGTGTATGGAACCTCTTGTTTTCACATAAAAAATGTCATTCAGGAATATGTTAAATAACACAGGACCTAGAACTGTTCCTTGTGGAACTCCATAATTCAAATTTTTTAAATCGGATAAAAATTGGTTTTTGTGTCCTATATGATTGGAAATATCCACGATTGTCACACAAAGCATCGTTTTCTTCTCCCAAGAACTGGATATAAATACATAAATACTATTTTTAAGTATTTTATATTTTTGAAGTATCAATTTTCATCATTTACTTCTTCATCTTATTTGGTTGATAAATACTCTTTTCAATTACAAGGTGGTTGATTTCATCTTGAAAAATAGCAAAGAACAGTATGTCCCACCTGTCAGCAGCGACTATCAAGATCCATTCACAGGCGGTTCAAGATACACTCCAGGGTCCAGCTCTCTCAGTGAGGGACAGATGGGTGTGAACTTGGATCCGTTCACAGGTAAAATTAGTGTGTTCTATGAAAATTGGAATTTAAAGAAGCATTAGAATTTCTCATCAATAATAGCAATGTTACTAACAATTACAATTGGAATAATACCAGCAAAAAAATTGTGACTAAGAATGAAATAGCTACCCATAAACTAATTCACTGTAAAAGCATTACAAATATGTTAATGCTTGATTCAATTTCAACTTTAAATATTTGCCTAGGCTAATCACTTTGTAATCTCCAAATTTTACAATCTATACAAATTCTTTCAGATTCATATTTTTCATCCCCACCTGAATTTTTATACTCCTTGAATTGTGTCTAGAGTTAGAGTCGAACAAACACAGAAGATAATTTGGAATGATAAGAGGAGAACAGAACAGGATAGTAATCAAGTATCAAATTGGTGAATAGAAGAAAAATTTTCATTGATTTGATTCAAAATTGTGGCAACAAACCAGGACGATGAATTTATAGAAATGGATGTTTGGTTTCACAAATTTTCATTTCTTCTTTTGAACACCAAATTGCTTATAGAATATCTCAGGTCCGTCGAAAATATAAACATTTGCACTGAATCGGGGGTGTGGATACATTTGGTAGCCTGATCATATAATAATAATAATAACAGTTATTTATTCCCAAGAAACTACAGTTTATATATAGGGAATATTTATATAATACATTTATTAAAAAGCTCAATCAGAATTGTTTATTACTCGAAAATAAAAAAATAAAATAATTTTTCAAAAAAAATTATTCCAACAAATAACGCTTCACAGCAAATTTAAATTTGGTCATTTGAGAAAAACATTTTATTCCAGTGGGTAATCCATTATATGTGATAACACTTTTATAGAAAATAGATTTTCTGGAAAATTCCGGCTTGAGATTTTTTGTTAACAAATTATTGAACTGCCTTGTTTTGTGGTTATGTACACTGTTAGATTTAAAAAATTTCATAATAGCATGTTTCTCATTAGTCACAATAGAATGCAAAATAGTACATATTTTTAGTTTATAAATAGGATTGATGTGAGGAGATGATTTGGTTTATAAATATTCTTTGTTGGTTCCAAATGGGGTAAATGAAAAATGACTTTAATTGCTTTATTCTGTAAAGACTTCAGTGGTTTCAGAATGGTATTCAACGCAGTACCCCATATGCTGATTAAATATTGTAATTTCGATTAAATTAGTGAAAAAAATAAATTCATCTCAATTAGATATTTCAAAGGTATATAGCTCCTTATCTTGTACAAAATTCCAATGACTGGTGATATTTTTTTTTCGGATCAGATCAATATGAATATCCCACGAAATTTTTTCATCAATATTCAGACCAGAAAATTTTATATTACATGACCTGTTAATTTTTTGTTGTCCTAGCAATAAAAATTTTGATTGTGATGAAATTGGTTTTTTATCAATGAACAAAAAAGATAATTTTTCGAAATTTAAAGTAAGTTTATGAACATTGAGCCAAATAAATATTTGTTTCAAATCATTTTTCATTTGACATTGGATCACTTGCAAATCTTTATTGAAATATATTAAAGTTGTATCATCAGCAAATAATACCAACTTTCCAGTGTATCAAATAGTTGAAAAAATTATCATTTATTGTAGTAAACAATGAGATTGGAACCTTTCGTGTCACAGTTAGGGCTTTTGCTGGGTTATATGGAAGAGCAGATGTATGTTAACTGTTATATTATAATTGTACAGTACTCATTATTACATACAAACTGAAACTCACCCTGACTGCATGAACAAAATGTGATTTATCTTCAGAATTGGTAATAACGACAGTTCTTATTATTATTATTATTATTAAACTGTTATTATTTGCACTCGACGCGCGTTCTCGTTTGGTTTTGGGGTAATCTATTGTAGTATTGATGGATCAATATAGACAGTGTAAAAATGAAAAAAAGGTTATGGATAAAACCACCTCAAGACCACAGCACCCTCATAAAATCTATATATTCCGACCTTATAATTTTTTTCTTTTCTCAGCAGGACTGTCAGAAAGTTTACGTTTGCACCGAGTTTGCAAAATATAATTTCAAATTTCAGGGCCTACTATGATTTTTTTTGTGTGTTCCAAATTTCATTAGCGATTTTTTTGTTGTGAAATTTCGACACCACCACAGAATTCGGCTTCCCTCATTTAGGTTTAGGTGAATTCTAGAATTTCAGTTAAAAATATTCATTGTCAACAACGTTATAACACTATTAATTTTGATAACATACCATTATTATGATTATTTCAGATAAATTATGAGAATTGCACCTTGGGTAAACCCTTCAACCATTGATTGCCAGGATCAAGAATGATGTACCTTAAAGAAATATTTTCAATAAAAACTATTCTCTATCGAAATAACTAATCAAAGATGCCACCAACTCTTGACGTTTAGCATTTTTGGTCTTTTTGAAAGAAATAGTATATTACACACCGAGGTGGGAAGTGATTCATTCCTGTCGTGAGATCAGTTAGTTAACCGAGACGCAAAGCGTCGAGGTTAGCTATGATCTCGAGATAGGAATGAAACTTCCTACCGAGGTTTGTATACTATTTTATTTACAACCATCATATTTCGATTAAAATTAATAAATCTCAGTTTCGTTCTGAACATATCTAAATTATTACATTTAACGCCAAATCACCAAGAACGCGGTTTTCTCAGAATAATCAAGTAGATATATTGTTACCGTGACTACGCGGTATACAATTGTCACCAATATGAATAAATGTCGGATAAAGTCAATAAATGACAGATAAAGTATAGAATAGATGAAATGAGAGCGGGAAGTAGAGGTGTGTAATGTGACACTTCCCAACCTTCAATGACGTTAGAGAGAGAGAGAGAGAGAGATATACTTTATTGTCTAAGAAAAATAATTCCTTGTTGACAAAGCTTGTTGAAAAAAATATAGTTGTAAATAGTACTTAAAAATATGATGAGATAAAAATGTAAAAGCACAAATATTCACAAACACAATTTGCATAAAAGGAGTTCACATGTCAAGTAGATAAAATATAACAATATAAAATAAGATTGAAAATATATGTTTGACAGTTTGTTGAAGAACAGTTTTGTATAGTCCTTACGAGAAGAGAAAAAAAAAATTGTAAAAAAACAAGGCCACACATCCTGAACATGGTTTCACATGTCATGGAATTAAAATATAATATACCTTCTACAGTTTAAAATGAATTTTAACCTATAGGTGTCAATATAAACATGAAAAAAACAAAACTTATTCATAGCAAAGTTCCATTGTAATATTCCTCAAGGTTGTAGTACGCTTTTGTTATAAGAGCTTCTTTAACAAGAGTTCTGAACCTTCTATAGCTCTTCTCCTTCCTAATTTCAAAGGGTATATGGTTATAGAGCTTTTTACTCTCATAAATTACAGAGTACTTCGTCTGATTTGTTTTTGGAACAGGGAGATGTAGTTTGTTTTCTGTTACTTGCCGAGTTTTGTAATTTGCCTGTTCCTGAGTTACAGCTATATTTTGTTTTTTGTGTATAAGACAAACAGTTTCCAGAATGAAAATACAGGAAAGAGTGAGAATTTTTTCTCTCACAAATAATGAACGGCATGACTCACGCACTCCCACCTTACATAAGAATCTAACCGCTCGCTTTTGCAAAACGAACACTGAGTGAAAAAGTTGCTGACTGCAAAACCCCCAGAAAGCAACACCATATCTCAAGTGGGACTCAATCAGTGAATGATATACCATCCTTGTTGTGGATGAACTCAGTTCATTTGATACTATGCGAAGTGCATAACATCCTGATGCCAATTTCTTTATTAAAGCTGATATATGTTGGTCAAATTTTAATTTGTTGTCCATGACGATTCCTAGGAATTTGGCTTGGTTTTTATTCTCAAGAATATGTCCATTCAAGTGTAATGTGTCGATATTAGAGCTGAAAGTGAGTAAGTTTGTTTTTTTTATGTTAAAACACAAGTAGTTTGCGTCACACCATTTTTTTACAGCTTCCAAATCACTCGAAATTGTTTCTTCTATATGGGAAGAATTTTTTCCATGCCAAAGGAGCGTAGTATCATCGGCAAATATCGTGAAACCTCCTTGAATTGAGAGACTAACTAGGTCATTTAAATATATAAGAAAAAGAATTGGGCCCAGAACTGATCCTTGTGGAACGCCCCATAAGATATCCTTAGTGTGTGATAGTTTCTCGTTCGATCTCACCAACTGTTTTCTATCACTTATGTAAGACCTGAACCAGTCATTACACACTCCTCTAAAGCCATAGCATTCCAGCTTTTGCATAAGAAGTTCATGATTTACACAATCAAATGCTTTGGAAAAGTCACAGAATACTGCAGCTGCTACTTCCCCATTGTTGAGATAGGTGTAGACATGCTCCAGAAAGGAAAATATTGCATCATTTGTGCCCTTTGCCTTCTGAAAGCCAAACTGACAGTTGGTTAATATATTATTATCATAAAGAAAAGCTAATACTCTTTTTTTTACCACCTTTTCTATAATTTTTGAGAGTGTTGAGAGCATGGAAATTGGTCTAAAGTTATTTGGATCTTCTGAGTCACCTCCTTTGAATAGAGGAATAACAAGAGCTGTTTTCAGGCTCGGAGGAAATTTTCCAAGGGCAAAGGATTTGTTTATAGCCATCACTAGTGCATTCAAAGCGGAATCGGGAAGGTTATTTAAAATTTTTACTGAAATTTCGTCCACGCCCGTTGCATTTATGTTTTTTATTTCTCGCAAGTAATGACACCTTTACATATATCGTTGTAAATAAAAGGTTCTCGTTTAATAATGATTATTTCAAAGACACTATTTGATCGCGAGATAGTAGTTGAAGTATCTACCGAAACACAAGGTTTTCAAAATACAATTGTTGGTGATATCAAGTGAATCGTGGTAACATCGAATATGTTACCAACGGCATCCCAAATAATAATAGGCGTGAAATTAAAAATGCATTATTATTCATCAATATTAGTGGCTTGGTGAGTTTGTTGTCAACGATTTCAACGATCCCTATATTTCCAGGCGGTAGTAGCTACTCGACCGCCCTGGGCAGCACCGGCATGCAATCGTCGGCGTCTTCTACCTCAAACACCGCTTCTTCGAGTGGCATCTCCACTCACACGAACGATCCAACCGGCGGCAACTTTTTCCCCATCACTGCGTACCGATCTTTCGACGTCGGAGATCCCAACGTGATCCTCAACAAGCTCAAGGAATTCAATCTGAAAACCGGCGACGGCAATGACCGATTGAGAGACGATGAGCTGGAGGAAGTCGTCAAGTTTTGTTCGGGACCTCCCAGCGACGATCGCAGGATCGATATACTCTGCAAGCTTCTCGATTGGCCTGATGGTGAGGATAATCAGAATGAAAGAGAGTTGTAATGATCTTACTATCGCGTTTGTCGTAATAACGATGTTTGTCTTATGTTTGCTCTGGAACGGATTAGAGAAACAACGCGCCACGAACTTGCAGCGGGTGTTTCCAGTACTATCTGATGTGTAAATCGTAAAAATCCATTGACAAAGGAATAAAACATAATTAAACATTCTGAAGTATACTCCACACATTGATAGTTCTAATTTAGATATTTCTGAAGTGGATTCATGTTGAAAATTTAGAACTTTATATCTATGAATTATTAAATATACATTGAAGGTTTGTACTCTGATGTGAACCATAACAGCAGATACAACTTGTTCAACTTTTCTAGATTATGGAAGCTCTGCTTGTGGAATTGTATATTTATTATAATAGCTCAAGAAACCTCTCTGATTTGATATCCAATTGATAATTCTGATATAGTCAGTAGCTGAATCATATAGATTTTGTTCAATAATAATTAAGCCATGTACTTGGTAGTTGGCCTGTCCATTTGTCAATATTGGTCGTTAGGTGGTAACCAAGTTGAACCTTCAATGAAATCCATAGCTAGCTGATTTGGTCTTCAAATCAAATACTTGTCATTAGGGACAAGCAGAACAAATTTTGGTATCAGACATGTAATGGCAAAGAACAATTTTGATCCACCGAGAATAAGTCCTCAGTACTGTTTGAACTTTTGTGGTGGATAAATATTTTCTCCATAGTTTTTTGAGTTTCTAACTTACCACAATCTGAAAAAATAAGAATTAATATTGGAATCTATACAGTGTAGAATGGCAGATTTTCAATCTACCCCGAAAAGTTGCTGTGTCAATTGAAAAACAGTTCCTTCTAACAAGTCCAATTAGTATATATATATATATTAAGGAAGGATTAAGAGTTATACTCTTATATATCTAGTCTGAATCTAAATGGTGAAATTAAATTATATGCAGATGATACTACTCTTGTATATTTTTCAAAAAGTATCGATGAAATGAAATCAAAAGTTGAAGATGACCTTAAAAAAATTTGAGTTTGGTTGGAGGCTCAATTTTCATTAATGCTCATTTATGTTTATTGACAAAAGATTGATATTAACTGAGCAACTAACAAAAATAATGTTTGGAAATAATATAATAAATTATGTTAAATCTCTCAATTTCTTGTGGTTAAGTATTGATCCAGTTCTCTCATGGGCCACTCACATAACACAGTTAAGGAAACAAATTTCACCAATCATTGGAATTCTATATAGGATAGGGAACCATGTACCAGAAAATATCTTAGAATCATTTACTTCAGTTTAATATTTTCAAAATTGTAATATTTAATTTCCGTGTGGGGAACAGCAATCAATTCTCTGTTGAGACCTCTGAAAACACTACAAAACAGATCAATGAAATGTATTTTCAGGTTAGAGTGTTCAGAACCCACTATAAATTTATACAAGTCGAGAAACCTATCGAATTTGGATTGCATTCATCAGTTGAAAATTTGCATGTTTATACATTTTGCCTCTACAAACAATAGACACTCTGTATTGAATTTTATTCAAAATTCTAGTATTCATGATCATAGGACAAGACAATCACAATATTTTGATGAAGTGAAGATAAAAAGTAACTTCGGCAAAAAATCAATTCTTCATAATGGAATACATATTTACAATAATTTACCAGAAAAGTTGAAAAATTCAAAAAATATGTTCAAATTTAAACGTGACTTGAAACAATATTTTATGAACAAATGAATCATTCCCAATTATTTTTTGTTTTGTTTTGTTATCTCAGTTGTAATTTAGATCTATCTGTTATTTATTCCTGTATCTGTTACTTTTTATATATTTTGCATTCTTATACTTGCATCCCTTTATAAGCAAGCACATGTGTTTCTTGGGATTTAAATAAATAACATGACATAACATATATATATATATATATATATATATATATATATATATATATATATATATATATATATATACATATATCCATTTCATAGATCATAGAGATGCAATTTTCAATTTTCATAGAGATGCAATCTTCCTTGGACAGCATGATGAAAGCAGATTCCTTTAATTTTCGTTTCCTGCCATTGCTCTCTTTTGCCATCATTTTAGTGTTGGTCCATTCTACTGTGTGATCTCCACTGGCAGTAAGAATGTGCTCTGATAATTTAGATCCACCTATCTGTCTGTTCTTGATGTACATTTCATGTTCACTCTTTCACACTTCCAAAGGTCGAGACGTTTCACCGATATATTTTTAACTGCACTAAAACTTGTATAGATTCCAATATTAATTTTTATTTTTTCAGATTGTGGTAGGGAAAGTCCTACGCATTATTCATTGGATATATTGTTAAATGAGTTTCAAATTTCTTGTCTATTATAATTTTTTTCTTTCAGATATCATATTTCCTGTTTTGGACGTGGTTAGACTAGCAGTTAGGAATAAAGTTAACAACGAAATAATTTCTTCCATGAATAGTGGCAATATAATGGAAAAATTGAAAGTTTACATAAACAGTAGTTGTAAAGTAGCTAATAATATGATTGTATCACTCCGGACCATTTGTAATTTGTGTCTACACGAACCTGGCGAGAATTTAGTATACAATAATAGGTTTGATATCATGGAAAACTTCACTTCTCTGGGACAACTCAACAAAAATGGACAGGTAACTACTCTATTATTATTGAACCTTTCTTCAATTTATTTCTTCCCTAGGTAGCCTTGGCAACGTGCTTGTTGAATTTGACCATCCTCACCATCAAAATTAATGATGAAATAGGATTATCTGTGCTAGCTCAAGTTCTACCTGATATCTTGACAAAATTAACAGATGCTGAGTCTCAGTTTAGAACATATGTGGCCATAGGAACTTTGGTGACCTCATCCAACACCCACATACAGGAGATAAAAGCAAAGATCAATGAAAACTCAACTTTCTTGGAAAGTATGCAGTTGCACCTGTTTTCAGGGCAGAACGATTTGGAAAACAAAAGAATGAACTGTGTTAAGCAGTTGGTGAATATTCTTTAGTCAGCTTTCTTCTACTTTGTAAGCTTCAGTTATTTATTGAAAATAAAAACTATTTTACTGTGGTATTCTTTCTTTGAATTTGTAGAATCTTCTACCTGCGTTTCGCCAACCAAGTTAACATTATGGTGAGATAAGATGATACTAAACTACTTCAAAAAAAAAAAAAGAAAAAAGGGAAGAAAAAAATAGGAAGGGAGTGGGGGGGGAAGGAGGAGAGAGGGGAGGGAAGAAGGAGGAGGGAGGAAAAAGAAAGGAGGGAAGAAGAAAAAAAAATTGGAAAAAGAAAGGAAAAGGAAAGGAGAAGGAGGAAAGGGGGGGGGAGGGGGAAAAGGGGAAGGGGGGAGGGGGGGGGGAAAAGAGGGGGGGGGGGGGAGGGGGGAGGGGGGGGGGGGGGGGGGGGGGGGGGGGGGGGGGGGGGGGGGGGGGGGGGGGGGGGGGGGGGGGGGGGGGGGGGGGGGGGGGGGGGGGGGGGGGGGGGGGGGGGGGGGGGGGGGGGGGGGGGGGGGGGGGGGGGGGGGGGGGGGGGGGGGGGGGGGGGGGGGGGGGGGGGGGGGGGGGGGGGGGGGGGGGGGGGGGGGGGGGGGGGGGGGGGGGGGGGGGGGGGGGGGGGGGGGGGGGGAAAATTTGGGGTGGGTGGGGGGGTTGTGGGGGGATTGGATTTGGGGGGAGGGGGTGGGGGTGGGTGGGGGGGTGGGGGGAAGTGAAATAAATTTTTTTTTTGCGGTGGGGGGGGGGGGGGGGGGGGGCGGGGGGCCCGGTGGGGTGGGGGGGGGGGGGGGGGGGGGGGGGGGGGGGGGGGGGGGGGGGGGGGGGGGGGGGGGGGGGGGGGGGGGGGGGGGGGGGGGAGAGAAAAAGGGGGGGGGGGGGGGGGGGGGGGGGGGGGGAGAAAGGGAGGGGGGGGGGGGGGGGGGGGGGGGGGGGGGGGGGGGGGGGGGGGGGGAGGGGGGGGGGGGGGGGGGGGGGGGGGAAAAGTTGGGATGGGGGGGGGGGGGAAGGGGGAGAAGACAAGAGTGGGGGGGGGGGGGGGGGGGGGGGGGGGGGGGGGGGGGGGGGGGGGGGGGGGTTGGGGTGGGGACCGGGGGGGGGGGGGGGGGGAGGGAGGGGGGGGAGGGGGGGGGGGGGGGGGGGGGGAGGGGGGATGGGGGGGGGGGGGGGGAGGGGGGGGGGGGGGGGGGGGGGGGGGGGGGGGGGGGGGGGGGGGGGGGGGGGTTTTTTTGGGATTCTTTCTTTGTGTTCAGGGTTGTGGGTGTACGGGGTTTGAGACGATTTCTTGTTTTTTTGTTTTTAATTGAATCTATATCCCGAAAGGGGCGTCCCCTACCCACTTTTTTTTTTCGCTTTTTTTTTTTGTGTTGGGGGAAGGAGAGAGGTGTTTCTTTTTTTTTTCAATT
The DNA here is from genome assembly GCA_032362365.1 of Zygogramma bicolorata. Taxonomy (NCBI): domain Eukaryota; kingdom Metazoa; phylum Arthropoda; class Insecta; order Coleoptera; family Chrysomelidae; genus Zygogramma; species Zygogramma bicolorata. The sequence goes on from JAVJAQ010000196.1 coordinate 324,146, forward strand.
TTTTCACCCTCATTTGTGGAAGGTTGTGTTTCATTTTTTTTTTTTTCCATTTTGAAATGGGACACTATTTTTCTGTGGTGGGGCCAGGGGAATTTTTTTTTTTATCCCCCTTTTTTTCTATTGTGAATTTTTTTTTTTTTTTTCTGTTATTTTGTTTATTATACTGATGATGGAGATATGGTTTTCTATTCTGATGAAAGATTGTGATGTGGTGTTTTTTTTTTTTTTTTTTTTTTTTTTTTTTTTTTTTTTTTTTTTTTTTTTTTTTTTCTTTTTTTTTTTTTTTTTTTTTTTCTTTTATTCTTCTTTTTTTTTTCTTTTTTTTTATTTTTACTTTTTTTTTTTTTTTTTTTTTTTTGTGTGGGGTTGGGGTTGGGGGGATTTTTTTTTTTTTTTTTTTTCTTTTTTTTTTTTTCTTTTGTTGTTGGGGGGTTGTTTTTTTTTCTTTTTTTTTTGTTTTTTTTTTTTTTTTATTTTTTTTTTGTGGGGGGGAGGGGGGAGGGGGGTATGAGGAAGGAGGGGAGGGGGGGGTGGGAGAAAAGAAAGAGGTAGTTGAACTTCATACACACACTGTATAATTTTTTGAGTATAAAGTGGGAGGAGAGAGAAGGTTAGACAACATCATTATTTATATATGAAACTATAGTATTATGAGCAGAATAGCACTCCTGCAGTGCAGGGATTTTTATATTTCTTTATTTCTCTCAAAAACGAATTTCAGTAACTAGCAAACTTTAAAATCACAGATCACAGGCCAATGAAAAATCTGAGACTCTTGAGAAAACACAATAGAGAAGGAATTTTTCTATGTATGGAATGTTTACAAGTTGTGACCTACAATTATACTTGTCAAAAAAGAAGCCTCTAGAAAAATTATGTTAGAGATGATCCTTGCAATATCTACGACAAATCAGACCCTTCAAAGTGGTCACTTCAAGAACAAATATGCACCTTATTTCTACCCATTTATTCAAAACAAACTAAAATCATTCACTTATATTACATACGATGACCAAATGCTCTACTTTAGGCTGCTTGAGATGCAATTTCCTTTTGCTGTCTGATTCTCAATCTTTTCTCTCGTTCATATTCCTTCATTCTGATCAAGAAACTGAAAGAAACCCAAGTAGAATGATACAAATTTCACACCAATTTACTCACTCCTCATATTTGCAATTGAGATATGCGTGCTTTTCGTGTGAACAGTTCACAACCCAGGGAAAGTTGTCTCGTCGGCAGGCTCTAAATTTCAGAAGTAGATGAGCACAGAAGTCACGATCTTCCAGTGGCAGCTTGGCAGACCTCATTTCTTCCTCCGTTGCAATCATGACTTGAAACAGGGGAAAATTTGATATGGAAACCAGGGATAGTGGGACAGGACCTACCTCTTTCTTTTCGGCCAGATTCGAAACCTAATAAGGGATCAAATGTTGGCTCTTCCAAAGGGCTGGGTGTTATTTCGGGATGAAAATATAAGTCAAATCCATTTTTTGGCACATGCCCGAAACCGTTTCCCATATTTACAAATTGTGAAAATAATATATTCAAGAATTATATCAGAGTTGCCTTTTGAGCTAATAATGAGGTTATGTTATGTAAGAAATTGACAGATGAGATTTGGTGTCTACCAGAAAGAGCAGAAAGCGATAACAAACTGCGATTTTTCGTATACTGAATAAACTTGTTTTCCACAGTGGAATGTCAAATTTTGTAAAGCGGCTGATAGACGCGGCCAATTAATGGAGCTGCTCGAGGCTCGAGCGAGCTGCTGCTCAGAAATCTCAGAATAGAAGTCCCTTTCTTGAAATAGCTTGCGCAGACAACGAAATAAACATGTACTTTCGTTTCAATGAAGAATACCTTTTTTTCACACCCTCTGCCTCTGCACCTTTTTTCTTCACCATGGGTTATGGGTTGCCAACAGTGGTCGCAGCGTTTGAATATGACTCCTATCAGTTTCATCCTTGATCATCTGTCGTTCCTTAACCTATTGATTTTAGGAGAGAACACTCAAACAAGGCCCTCACTTTTTATCGTGCGATTCCTATTAACTTGAAACACAGGTACTACCCAACCTACATCCCCTTCATTTTAGTGCATCAAAATTTGAATCATCTCAAATAAGTTAATTATAGCTAATAAAAATTCGAAGTTTTTGAGAATCTAGAATCTCCAATCCAAACTAGTCATCAGAAACGATTTTGCCGGATTTACCTCTATCTCGGATGGGAAATCCAAATGACCCCATTTTTTGTTGTTCATGCGCGTTTGGAAATTCGAAATTCGCATAACCAAGAGACAATGCCAGTAGATACCTCATACCTCTGCTAGGCAGAGAATGTAAACTGCTTTTCGTTCCTTTCGCGGATTGGCAGAATCGACACTGACGTTGTTTGTTTAGTCGTGTAGTTCTGTTGGATATCGATTTTGATTATACCTTATTGTGAACTTTCAATAAAATTTAGGTAATAAAATGTCTGTGCGTTTCAAACGTGATTGGGTGCCCGCAACTGTTGTTATTAGTCTATTAATAGGTAAGTAATCACGAGTTCAATTTCACTTTATAATGATTTGTTTTGATGGTATATGGTACCTATTGAAGCAAAACATTTTTTGTAGGTGGATAGTTCCCATTAAACAGGTAAATTGAATAGAGTATTTTCAACAATAAAATATTTCGGCCATGCCTAAGCATAGGCTAACGTAAGAACAAGGAGAAAAATCCAATATATTCTATACCTACCTTATCTGATAATTAAATTTCTTGAAACCATATAATTCAAAAATACATATCTTTGCCAATGAGACAAATGAAGTAAATTATCATTTTCCATAACCTATACTGTCTTGACCTCTCTTTTGATTCTTTTCCTTTTTATTTTGACCATAAATTTTGACATTTTCCCTAATGAATTTGGGACACACTCGAGTGGTGATGGCGCCACAAGATTAAATTGGCGCCACTTCCTTGTTTATTGTAATCTGAAAAATGCAGACAGGTGAAGGTTAAACTAAGAAAAATATCACTCTGGTTCTCAACCTAACAGACAAAATCTCGGATTCTGAATGATTTTTTTTATTATGTCTATATAATAATTATTATACATATAGGTATCTACTTATTACTACTTATTATATTCCATTTCAAATTCAAAATGTAACAGAGGAAGCAATGTCACATTCAAGGACTTGTAAACATCATAATAACTTAATTATATCGAGATAACGATAACTATAGGAAGGATTTAGCTGGTATAATATTAACATGTCTGTCTTGATGCGAGAAATATAGTGAGTTGTACTCTGTTTATAATTATAGAGAAATATAACCGAATATAACCTTATCAGTTTACAGAATTATACCTACCCGAATTTCCGACTGAGCAGTTCTTCTCGCAGTTCTTACCTCAGTTTGTACAAATAATATACCTCCACCTCCTACCTAATCTAGCTGATGTTTACCTCCACTTAGTCTTAAACGAGGTCTTAAAAACCTTCGAATTCAGTTTGAATGTATTGAAGTGATACTTTCTGGATGGTTTTTCATACATAAAAAAATACAAGAAAGTTTACCCATTCTCTTTGATTGCTCTTATTTTTTATTTTACTCGTTTCTTGGTACGTGAATAAATGTCATGGTGAATAACACCATGCTGCTCCTATTACTGCCTTACCGTTCTGGATCTCCAGAACCGAAGTTGTACTTTAACAATGGCTGATTTTAAATAAAATTTTCAATAAAATTATTCGGAATTAATTCAGGCAAATAATCTTTCATCTTAAACGAAGTGATGGATCTCGTGATGAAGTACCTACCTGACTATAGGTATATAATATATACCTACTGATAAACTGATATACAAACTGAGATATAAGATTTTCTACATATGCTATTATATTTCTCAATAGACGTTTTTTATTACAACTTAGTCTCGAGCTCAGTCTGTAATTTTGGACGAACATATCCCTCCTTTTTAATATGAATCTTTCACGCTTATGGAATACTGTTTGGAGTCTGAAACATCAACGATTTTTTCTTTACGATTAATTTGTATTCCCAATTTCCTCGCTACATGACGCCAATTGCCAGATATTATAACGTCAAATATGATTTGATGTTAATTTCTTTTTTCTGAGCTAGTAATAACACGTGCGATGTTCCCGCTTTTCTTATTTTGGGAAAATCTACAGCCGCACTTTCCATGCATTTATATTGTTACGAAATCTCCTAGCGCCGGCCCTGTCGCTCATAAACGCAAAATATTATGAGGGGTCGAAGAAGCAATGTAACGCTCCAAGAATTCCCGACGCGCGTAGAAAATTCGATACACATCATCGAGACTAATCTGGAAGATTCTCTATAGGCGTACGCAAGTATAAAATGGGAGATACGCGACGGCAAGAGTTATTCATAGTTTCTAGTAGCGAGAGTTTTAGTTGAGAGCATTGGATAGTCCAAGTGTTGTGTGTACTGTATTGTGATAAAGAGTTATAATAGAAGTAGTTTAGTGTTGTTTGGGGCTTTAATAAACGAACCCAATGAAATATCGTAACAATATATACAGTACCGAAGGAGAGATCTAAATCAATTAACATACTTATCATACATATTATTATTCACGTAATGATTTTGAAGCTTATTGGAAATATCGCATAAAGCCAGTCAGAAAACTTTCTGCCGTGACAGGACTAACAGGGGATCGAACCCGCGAGCAAACTGGCATCGGCAAGAAGCATATTCGTAGTTATATTTCTGAAGTTTGCGTAATGCGTTATTGTTATATGTGATTTTAATGAGTATTTTATTGTGTGGTATCATTATTAGATATTACCGTTTGGAGGAAACGTCAATTATACTTATCCTCTCCTCAAAGGTGGAACCAGAAGTAGTTCAGTGATTTTATGTATCAGAAACCTTAAGTTATTAGTAGGAATAACGCGAGGGGTAAACCGGTTGGGCATTAGGTGTACAAAATTTGGGTATTATAGGTGCATTACAGGAAATTACTGGTGCATTACTGGTGTATTACAGGTGCATTAGTGGATAATTACGCATGCGTAAATACCACGTGACTTGAAATAACCGTCATAACCTTAAAATCTCAACACTGTTAGCAAAGTGTGATTACCACGTAATAGGGCAGTTTTGTGCAAAAATATGGAAAATTCAGGAGTTAAGTGAAAATCTCAAAAAAAGTCTTGATATAATGAGGCATGAGTTAAAAAAATAATGAGAAGAGCTCAAAGGATCCTGTCTTTAGCTATTTACACCATAATAAATTTGATTTTCTTGCCAATTTGTGTAAACCAGTGACTATAATCTGTCCATCCAAGGAAAAGAGTGCTTCAAAACATTATCATGCATTGTGCACGTGATCTCTCAGACAAGGCTGCTCGCACAGAGTCGCACTAAAGAAGGACCGAAAGTTTTTTTTTCAAGGTGCAGTTTTTGGTCTTTTTTTGGGTAGACTGTAGGAATACATGTAGCGTTCCTTCAGCCGTTAAGTCTTGCATTTTAAATATTTCAACCTTCAAAATACCATATAATATGTACACACCACAAGCGTTAAAACGTAACTGGCTACTCCAGCAGAGTCCGGCACTGCAGCGCAAATTCCAACAGTCGATTGCATTTGTTTGACAGACCCTGTATCTCGGCCAATTTAATAGAAATCAAGAAACGGTTCATGTTCCTTCCTTTTTTTTAGCATAATACCATGGTATAAAAATATTTTTTTTTTTTTAATTTTTTTTTTAATTCTTAAAAATTTTGGATATTTTTTATGAAAAAATTTTAAAGTCAAGAAAACCATTCTATTTTGCTAAAAAAATGAGGGGGGGACAGGGGGATAAAAAAAGTTTTTTAATATCTTCTAAATTGGCTGGGATACAATGTCTCATAGTTGAAAATTTGAAATTTTGACAAACCGACATTTTTTCATGCTTAAATACAATATGCCGGAACTCCTTGATAATATTAAGAATAATAATAGCTCCTAAATGAAATAATATAAAACCTACCTTTGCTAAATTTTTTTTCATTTTCAAAATGGCGCCCAGTCGAATTTTAAAAAATCTGAAAACTGTTATTATATTGTAAAGATCTCGGGAAAGATAGGATATAAAACACTTAATAATGTACAAATTTTCAGAACTTACTTTTTTTTTGTTCTCCATAAATGCTTAACGAGTCGTGAATTACCCTGTATATATGTCTGGTTTTAACAAAAAAAAAAGTAGTTAAAATTAAAATAAAGAACTTGCGTATTGCGGATTTTTTGACAGAACATTTGTTTTCCTTTGTTCTGCTGTATTCACACTTATACCGTGAATCTTATTTACTCTGGGTCATAGGGATTTTCGTGGTGGAAACTTTGGGCCATGTCAACGGTTTTTTTTCTTGGGCTTAAAGTCCATTTTTGGCACACTTACTGAGATTCATTTTAAAAGTAATTCATGTAAATCTTGTCTTTGAAATTGACCAAAATATTAATAAATCTGCCAAAAATGGACTTTATAGCACAAGTAGATAAATATATATATATATATATATATATATATATATATATATATATATATAATATCATGTATAAAATATTGTTGTTTTTTTTACATGGATTCTATTGGATGAGGATGGTTTTGTGGGTGTTTCATTAGGTTTTTCGGTGGGTTTGGGTGGATTTCTGGGTTTTTCCGTTCATTTTTTGGTTTGTGGTGGGTTGTAGTGTTTTTGGGGGTTGCTTTATTGGGGGTATGTGGGGATTACTCGGTTGGGTGGTTGGGGTGTTGACCCCGGAATAACGTTATCGCAATAACAAGATAACATGTAAGTGTATACGTGGGACTGAATACAGTGCGGTGAAAATGAAAAAAAAAAAGCAATTCATTGTTTTCCGAAACTCATCGGTTTTCGAATTATACACAGATTTTCGTTTAATTTTTTTCGTCACCTGTACGTGAGCGTAATTACATCATCAGTGATTTTTTCAAATAGAAATGTGGTTTCAACATGCTATATCTATATCTTTGATGCAGCTCATATGTCAGAAAATCATAAAAAAATTTCTTGATCTGAAAATTTACAATTAAGTTATTCCTTCGCATATCCACTCGTTAAATTTCAGAAACTTCAAATCAAGTGTAGGTAAAACAATTCTTGTTCAGGAACTGTTTTTATTCTCATCAAGAATTCTTGGAACTAACTTCAATTGATGACCATTTTATTTGATATACCACTACCACAGATTTGAAAAATAATAATTTTGGAAATTTTTAGGAAAGTTGGTCAGAAGCTCAACTTTGACAAAGAACTCTAGCAGAACACGAATTCGAAATTAAATATTTTTTTCTCATAGTACCATGGTATTTTTTTCCTTCAATACGAGTCTGATGCATGGTACACCTATAATATATTAAAAAAAATATGAGAATATTTCCTTATTTGTTTCAGTGTCGCGCAAAAAAGTAACAAAGGGAAACAATTTTTTTCAATTCATAAAAGTCCAAATAACTCGAGAATCGTAAGTAGGACTTTCTATAACACTATAATATATTTTCTGAACGGTTTAACTGTCCTATATCCGCAGTTGATAGGTTATAATTATTTACGGGACACCCTAATTTACTTTATTGAAACCGGTTTCAAAAAACTTATAAGATGGAAAAAGTTACATTAAAAAATTAATATTGGATTTGATTCACACAGTGCAGCAATCAAATATATAACTCCAAAAATTTGACATATCCTCCGAAATTTTTGGCTTGACGATTTACATCGCGAATTACATAATTTATTCACAATCATCCTATAATTGACGTTTTATTCACCCTTTATCCACTATAGTGGGATAATGAAAATGCTATCTTGCATTCTCCAACCACATAGGTATATGAAATTGCATACTTCTTCAAATTCAATAAATACGATACTAGGACTTCCTCATTCATCGGCTCTACCCTTCGTTTTTCTTTCCATTCATAGAATTCGCAAAACTTTTCAAAATTTTTCCTGGACTTGGCATGCAGGTATATTATATATCAGGAACAGATTTATTTTCTTTCATTTTCACCAACTTCATAACCGATGAGCAAGACCTTCGTTATTTCATTGTATAAGCTGAAAGTTTTTCTGCCCATTTCCCCAAGACAGTTGAGAACAATCAGCGACTATGGAGTTTGTATTTTGGTTACTTGAACAGGAAACAGGCAACACAGGTCCGTTTCCAAGTCATGTGATTTCTTTCATTTTTCTTATGGATGTCGTGGCTTTAATCGCACATTTTTTCGGCTACTTGTACATAATGCCAAAAGATGGCTATCAATTCAGAAACAGAAGTAGAATATTTCACATATTTTGTAGATCATTCATATTTTTATGAATATTTTGAACTTTAAACTTTCATTGCCTTTACAAACTTCCATTGTCAACAATGCTTTGAAGCTTACTCTACCCTTAAGAGATAATGAAGAATTTTTTCCTAGGTTTTTTCTAAAATGAACAGATTGTGGACAAGTGATAAAACACAGTTAAGTGTCGCAGCATTGAAAGCTATTTTCATTACGAAGATAAATATAAATAAATAATGTACTGAGTTCCACACGAATCCAAAACCAATACCCGATATTTTGAAACAAATTTGTTCAGCCAACAAATACAGAAATACGACTTATAGCCTGTTTCGACGATGCAATTTGTCGCTGCAACTCCAGAAAATTGCATGTGGTTTTCGAGTTATAGCTTATTTCGACGATGCAAGTTTGTCGCTGCAACTCCAGAAAATTGCATGTGTTCATGCAAGTTTTTTGAGTTGCGTGGATCTTTTTGGTGCGATAAGTTTCAGCGACTTAGTTATTTCTATGGTGAATTTGTTGCCGCAAACCACAAATATGTGGTGGCATCATTGTGGAGACTATTGATTTTGAACATTTCAATTATTTTTCAAGACTTGAGGAATCAAGTTGAGTAATAAGGTGATTTATCACGATATCAATTATTAGAAATGAATGAAATTATATATCAGTTGTGATAATGTAAACGTTCATCTGATTATTTTGTGTTATTCTATCTTTTATAATATATATTATAAAAACCCGTGAAACAGTAAAAACTTTTTTTCAGTATATAATTTCGCAGTATCCGAGCAGATATCCCGCTTCGTCAAAAATTATAAATGGTCCCGTTACGTATAAGTCAAATACCCC
>JAVJAQ010000203.1:0-12447 GCA_032362365.1 Zygogramma bicolorata
CTTGCCTCATAGAGTAATTATATATGTATATTATATCAGTTGTCTTCTGGATATTCATTATTTGTGATAATGTTGTCCATTGTAAACATCATTTAACATTTGAATGTTTTTAGTATAATCTTCAAAATTTGACAAATGGAATAAATGAAGATTTCTGTCTATCAAAAACCATAAAAAGCACATTCTACGGATGTCACTTTCCAGAATGGTTGGCGAGTTTCTCCTTCACAAAGTTGTTGGATCATCGACCCCCTGAAGCAAAACAATATACTCACCAACAACTCCCACTGCACACCCCTCCAACTGCTTCCCGGCAACCCTGCAACAAAAAACACCCCATTACAGAACACCTCCAGCCGAAATCAGAGGAAAATACACCGAAGGCGGGCATTTCCAGCATGGGGAGAAAACGAATTTTCCTCTGCGAGAACGCAATTTATTCAGTGCTTTCTTACTACCGTTTCCTCTTGGAAATTAAATGAACGAAGAGACCGAAACGGGCGCAAAATTTCTAAAAATAAAATCGAGCGTGCTGTGAGAGGTGGCCCGTTTAAAAATAGAGGAAACGAATCGGATTTGTACACAATGGAGCCAGGGTGGACGAGAGTACTTAGTATAGAGTTCGGAGAAGCGTTTATTTTGTTTGGGAAACATATGTTCTTCTCGAGAAAGCGTTTCCAATATTGGATGAGGATTACTTGTACAGCCCATTTATTTTCTCCGATTTGGACGACCTTTTTGTATTTGTTACCGTTGTCAGCTTTGACGGTTACACAAAATTCATTACTTATTATTAAGATGGCTGGTGCTTTCAGTGTTTTGATATTGTTTCAGACAAACCTGTGGAAAGGGTGTAGTTGTTCGAAATTACGCCTTGAGGGTGCGCTTGTTGTTAAAATTCCTAAAAAATTTTGAGATCACTCGATCCATGGAAAACGTTGTTGCCAATACAGATCACTTTTGGTTAGAGCACAGAATGGAATGCGAGATCAATCTGACGTTTGATAAAAACAAACTCCATCCTCAGTGACCTACCTCCAAGAATAATCTCACGTTCTAGTATATTCAATAACCATTTAAAAATTTCGTAGTGATCATAAAAAACACAAGAGAAGTTTGCTGGCAGCAACATTCTAGAGTGTGCACGCATTCTGAATATTCTATAAATGCAGTGATATGTGTTTAAGATATTTCCATTTCAACTACTTCTGAACCCAGTTTTTGGATTGAGATCACAATATGATATTGCCCGAATGAAAAAATCAACAATCAACTGATTTTTTCAGCACATAGACAAGAAATCGCAACGACATAGCCACTTGGCAACACAGGGCGTGCACATGACTGTCATCTCAAAACGTATTCTGTCAGTTTCAATTTACAGGAAATACACGAGCATGTTCAGAAACATTCCCAAGGACTCGAAGATTATCCACAACATGAAATGGCATCACTTCAAATTATTTTTTCAAGGGTCAATGATTTTTTTTTCAAGATATATAAGTAAGACATTGAAAAGAAAGTGTAAAGTACGAAGCTGAAGAGAACGCTTTTAACATAAAGATAGTTGACAAGACAATTAGAAAATTTTAATTTGGGGAAAAACTTCGTAAATCTTCGCCTCTACGAAAAGATTAAAATACTGAACAGTTTATAGTAATCCCATATGAACCTCAAAACACTAGAAGTTTCAACAGATATTCGATAAAGTGAATATGAAAGTTGCAAATGAAACTTCTTATAAATTACAACAGCTTCCTGGTAATCAAAAATATGAATTAGAAAATACAGAAAACTTGGGAATTTACAAAATCTGTTGTCAATATTGCAACAAATACATCGGCCAGAGCCGACGAGTTATCAAAACCCGTTTCAAGGAGAAATACGGAAGGGGTTGTAGTGAAACTATTGATATAACGTCCCAAATAAAAATACCAAAATGTGACAAACCTTAAAATCTCAGGGGAGATAACTAAGAAATAAAATAAGAGTGCAATAAAAAAGTCGGATATACACAATTAAGGCAGAGCGTTTGTGAAATGAATGAGAATAAATAAGGAATAAGCAGTAAGCTAAGAGTTGGTCAACTTTGACTTGTTTCACGTATCTCCTTTCGTGATCATGTGTCGATAAGTCACTACTCTGACTCTTTATCATAACCAAACTTTCAAATCCTATTTTTGTAATACTTTTATACCAGCAAACAAAGAGGAAATGTGTATTGCTACCAAAAGTTGGTCACTTTGTAGACACGCAAACTTGATTAAGAAATCATAACCTTCCAATTTGATATTCGAGAATCGTGCTGTCAGCCATTATGCTACCAACATGTGAATCACTTCAATTTGATTGTTCGAAAAATATTTGTTTCAATTTTTTTTTAATAAATACTTCTTCATTTCACCTCTTGCTTTACTCTATTTCGTTTTTTATATTATCTTACTTTATTTATAAACCTGCCCATATTCATCAATACTGTAAGGCTCAAATACACATTTAAATCTCTACACTAACTCCAGAAATCTGCTAGTAGCATCAATGATTCATATTGTCTTCTAGAAGGCTATTGTGAAATGTATTACATAGTATAAACAAGCTGAAATAATTGAATGGATAAAAGTACCGTCATATAATATGTGATTTCTCAATTACTCTTGTGTTTCCCCAAGGCACAACTGAATTCAAATCGAACTGGATATATTGAAAGATACAAAATCCAGTGAATGTCAAAACTACAAATATTTGCTCTTTCAATATTCTATAAATATGTGAATATATAATAGAGATTATATGAGGTAATCGAATTTTCTATATCTGTATTTTTTATCACTGTATAAAGTAATGATAGCGTTCACCTGAATTTCATAGAAATGCGTATAGAATTAGAAATTTCACTTATATTTTTCGAAAATGTCCAGCATGTCAGAGAAGCATTTAGATTCTGGTGAGTAGGTTCAAGTTTAGGAACAAAAATAAAAAATGAAATCAATCCAATGACATTTCTATGATCTTCGACATTGATCTTTGAAATATCTTCAATAAAATATTGTTAAGGCCCACTTATAGATAATGACACATATATGGAGTGTCAATAAACGTTTGTGCAAAATATATCACTTGAATAGTTCGTAAGGCAATAAACAAATGAACAATAATTACCACTGTAAAATCTCGGACACACCACAAAAAGTCAAAAGACGAATCATTGTCACACTATGCAAATTTCAGGAACCACTTCGTAAACGGTACAAAACACAATAAGCCAGATGTTCGGAACTGCAAAAATTCCGTATCCTACCCTAATCTCGAAACAGTGGCCCCGAATTAAGGCCCGTTTACCTAAGACCCACCGGGGTTGTTGACCTTGAGGTCATTGTTATTTTTACACAATGCGCCCAATTTAGCACCGGTTCTTTACAATCTACAGCGAACCAAGGGGTATGACCATAATTCCAGCAGTCTTTCGATGGACAAATCGGAGAAACACTTCATAGCACGAGGTATATGGGAAATCGTTGGAAACTGATTTAAATTTCAAATTCAGCTAGGCAAGTCGAGCCCCATGTCAATATTTGGTCGAGATAACCGAAAGACAGATAACTGCCGGTATGTTTACAGTTTGGCCTTGCTTGTAGACTTTCTAAAACTTTCGATTATATTACGATATTCAACACTTTCAGATAAAAATCGGATTATGTTTTACTTTCAGATAATTTCATGATCGCAGGATTCAAGATGGTTATTTTTTGTTCGTAGCTTTGGGTTGAATTGATATTGAAATGTAAACAAGTCTGAAAGGGGATAATTCTAATACACGTTGCCATCCAACTTAGTTAAATGAATTTTCCCGACTTCTGCAAAGTTCCCAGGTCTGTTTTCAGAACTTCATGACCAAATATAAACACCAGTATTCCCGAGTTACCGCGTTATCGCTACAATTCCAATTTCCTTGCGCTACTGATAAACTCGCCCATTTCCTGTCAACATCTTGATTTGTTTGTCAAAAATGAATACAAGTCTGAGGCCACTTTTGCAATATCTCTGGTCACCTTATGGTTAGATGTAAGCCATGGGTTGGGGCATTCACTAGATGTTTTCTAGTATTCAGCTCGATAGAAAAGTAAACCACAGGGTTCAGTTCTGGCCCTAACTTTGTTTCTGCTTCATAGCAATGATTGGCTCGAGAAAACATCTTGTTCAATACATATCTTTGCGGATGACAGTACGCTCCTTACCAGTTTCTCTTCTAGAGTACCCATACCAGCTCGAGGAACAAAAATTCAAAGAAACATTCACGTCAATAAAATGAACGATGCCTTGGTAGAAATAATTGAATGGGGTAACATGAACTTGGTGGATTTAATGCTACGAAAACCTAGACATGTCTCTTCTCAAGAAAAACAGATCTATCATCATCTAATATTCAGATGTCAGGAGTAACTATTCATACAAAACAAGTATCTCGATGCTAGGAATTACGATCAGTGATAATCTCTCGTGGAGAAACCATGTAAGATCGATCGCTTAAAGTGCTTTCCAGAAACTTGGATTTCTATTTCGTGCGAAGAAATACTTCACTTCTCGTCAGTTTCTAATGATCTACAAGGCTCAGATACGACCTGTCATGGAATACAGTTCTCATGTGTTGAGTTCGGCACCAAAATATTCATTAAGGCTTCTCGATTCTATTCAGAGAAAGGCAATTCGTCTTGTTGGTGATTCTTCGCTCACAGACTCGCTCACTTCATTGGAACATCGTAGAAGGGTCAGAGACTTGCCTCTCTTCTATAGATATTTTCACGGTCGGTGCTCTTCTGAATTATTATCAATCGTTCCACTCTTGGCAATATCTACCCGGATGACTCGCCGAGTACAGAATTCCTGCCCCTTTGTTGTGAATTTGGAGTCCTATCGAACCTCTCTTGCTCAGAGATCTTTTTTCAATAGAACAGCTGAGCTTTGGAACCCCTTGCCAGAAGAGGTTCTTCCTGAGGCTTACAAACTTCAGAAATTCAAAGTGAATGTTAATTCGTGTCTCCTTTCCCTTGATTCACGCGGTGTTCTTTGAACATTACAGGGCTTCCCTTTCGTGTGAATTTCCATATAAAAAAAATTGATTGACTATGAAAATAACCATACTTTCTAAGACTGTCCCTTGGAGTGTGAGATTTCATTGCCGGTGTTTAATAAAATGATAGCGGCTCCGGTCTGCAGGTTTTTAGGTCCTACTTTATCATCTACAACAGCGGTAGGCATTATAGGCTATGCGCTAGTGGACTTAGTTATCTCCCTTGTCAAGTTGCACTTACTGTGAGGGCAACGCGCAAAAACCTGCAAACAAATTGATGTAATACGGAAAGTTGTTGAATAGGCGTATCATTAACATGGAACTAATTTCAACTAACGCAGCAGATTTTTGGGGTAGATTGAATAATATGTGCCCTTCTACACTTGTATAGATTCCAATATTTTTACTTCATTATTCAGACCAGTAACCCTTCCCGTTTTCACAATAATAAAAAATCGTTATTTTGGGTTATCCCTAAGAGATAGACATATACCATCGCGGACTTTTTGAGTACAATGTACATTAGTACATTATTTTGATCTATCTCGTAGGATTCAGCCAACGTTTGCAATGTAAGCGCAAAAATGTGCTCATTTACATCACATTAGGAACCTCTGAAATGATCAGTGTTTCTCTACTAAATTATGCACGATATACATACAAACCTTCCTCTTGAATCACTATCTATTTCAAGAGAATGACAAGGAAAGGAACTTTGTTTTATACTATGTAGTGATTCTGATATGTTAACAATCTGGAAAACTACGAAAAAACATGCACACACCATAAAATGTCACTTTCGAAAGCTTTCTATACTAAATAACGCGAGAAAAGCTGGAAAGTCAGTTCACGAAAAGGAAACTCGGTTAAACGACGATCTTGGAACGTTTGGTGTAATAACTGATCAATTACCCCAAAACCAATAGTACATTATTTACCAGGAAGCAAAAGCATAACATTCCTGTACGACTGTGAAACGCAAGCCGATACTTAGCACCACAAAATCCAGAAATGCGGCTTTTTCTACGAGGTATTCATACCATTTTTCCGCAATTCATTTAAAATTCGATAGATATTAATAAACCTTGTGAAAATCGCGAATAATTTTACTTGTAATGAAATTAAGTAATTGGGATACTGTGGAAACGCATTTAAGTTGAACTGTAAAAATTGACGTTAATTGGTGGTGTTCTCGAAAGCAAAATTATAATAAGTGATGATTAGATTTTCATTTCTGGGACTCCCCCAGAGCTGGTGAGGCAGTGATTACTGCTTCATTAAAATTATTGTCAAAGAAGTCAAGAGAAAAGTACGTTTCATGGACTATCGCAAAAAAACAATGTGTTTTTAATCATTTGAGTGGAACACACAGTAAGGAAATTTTGACTTTTTTTTCAAGAAATTGTGTCTCGAATGTCAATATTTCCCAGCCATAAGCGGAATATTGATATTAATTTGCATTCGTCGTGCTTACAATGTTAGCATTTTCTACTACATCCGAGGGGTTGACCACATGGGAATTCCGGTGTACAATTGATAGGAATTCCGGGGAATTCCGAAAAATTTATAAAGGAACTATAGGGATTATCATTAGGTAACTTCAATTTATTCCGGCAATAATAAAAAAGCATACAGTAAAATTTCAATATTTATATAAAATCATAATTCAAAAACAAAACACCGGTATGAAGTAATCCACTTCCACTGGACGAAGAAAGTTAGGACCTTTGTTTTGAAAGAGTTTGTGGCGAATTTTCAATTTTAAATACATTTTGTTAGCGACAAATAAGGCTGATGACAACAAACTTCATGATTTGATAGACATCTGATATATCCCTGGAGGGGTGTGTTGGGGAAGTTTTTGCAAATGAGTCAATAACTTCTTCAAGTGAAATAGTACCTCATGTGAAACAACCCAAAAAACTTTGTTCTACAGTTCGTGCGGCATCGAGAGGGGTGTGGTTGGGGGGTAGTTCTTTCAAATAATCCGATAACTGTAAAGTCTCCATATTTCCTCCCCGTAGAGGTTTTTGACAAAATAGTTGAGGCTTTCGCGGCCTGAAACTGATACTGAAAACCTCGGCCGCGAAAGCCTCAACTATTTTGTCAATCCGATAACTTCTTTCAATGGAATAGAACCTGATTCTGATTCGAATATATATGAATTTGGCATGTAAAACAGCCAAAAAAAACTTTGTGTCGTAGTTTGTGTGTTTGTTTTTGGGGTCAACCTCTGCGACTGCCATTATTTTCCTCAATATTTCAAAAATGACGTGTCTTGAAATTTCACTCTACAAGACGAAGGGACGCCCTTGATTATGGAAGAGAGACTAGATCATAATTGGCAGACAAAACACAGGTTGTCTACATTGTTGCCAGCGGTTACCGAAATTGAAAAAAGACGGTTATAGCTCGCGTTATACGATCTGAGTTACATACCTAGTCAATGACAGCAGTCTTTGTATGATTTCTGAAGTTTCTTTGCAGCTCTATCATGTTATCTGGACGGTTTTATATAATTGATCGGTTTGTAATAAAAAGATGATCGGATATATTGTGGTTCAGTGTCAACTGTTCTCATTTGAGTTCATACAGGGTGAACACACCGGTGAAAAATATTTTTTTATTTTCGTAGTAGGTAATGTTGAAGGATTATCAATAATTTTTGATATTATGGAATATACGTTTTTGAAAAACAGTTTATTTTCGCTATATAAGCGATGACAAAAACGTATAAAAAGGATTTTCTCCACAGATTGAGTATCCCGTAATCATTTAGCGGTTGAAAATAATAGAACTTACTCAATAGACCATAAAATACCGTATTTTTTTCAACGACAAATTGTATTTTTTCGATACTTATTTATTCTAACGGATTCAGAACTTGATTCTATAAGGAATAATCTCAAAAAAAACTTTTGTTAAGTTCCGAAATATATCTTTCATATTTCGTCGGGTTTCCTCGAAATTCCCCCGGAATTCCCAGTATTTCCGTCATTTAGTTTTGAAATTTTATCGATATTTCTTCAAATTGACATTTTTTTTGTTGGAATTCCGAGGAATTTCGGGGAATTCCAAGGGAATTCTGGGGAATTCCGGGGAAATTGCGGTTTACGGGAATTCCAGTGTACACATTTTTCCCCAGTGGTCAACCCCTCGGCTACATCTAAAGACTGGGCGGGATGAAATGATTTTATCCTACTTGAGGAAGCTATTGTATAGCGAAACACGTGTCCCGGTTTCGCCAACCCATCCTCAGGGAGAATCGTTCAGAAAACTGTGATACTTCTGGAAACAATATCATTTTGGTGTTGGGGTAATTGATCTCTACAAGTTCCAAAGAACCCGGCATATAATCACATCCACTCACAACACTCCTCAATCTCCATTAAACAGCCGACCATCCATCGCGACAAACAAACTCTCATCTTGACCCCGTCCTTCCGCTGACCACATACATCACTGTCCATCTTATTTTCTCTCGGCGGATCACCCCCATCCCTTACGAGTCCGCCCGTGCTTTCCATTTGCCGAATTGAGGGCCGCTCATGCGAAAACCCGCTGATATCTTTAAATTTTCCACGTTTCCACTCGGGTGAGGTGGGAAGGAGAAGTGGATGGATGTTCTACAGTGATAGTTGTTTGTTATTCAAGACGATAAAGGAATGCTTTATCGAGGCTTAAAAGAATTGGACTAACTTCCACGAGTCAATAAAACTATTATTTTCTACTTTTCCGCACTCATTTCAGTGTTGAAAGAGTCGCTTTGCCGCACTAGTGCGAAAAAAAGTTTTTTCTACGACCACATTGGAAAGTGACCTTTATTTTCACTCGTGCGGAAAGTTACTTTCTGCACGGCTGTCAATAAGCCGTCATACCTGTGAATCCTGTAAGATTTACAGGTGCAATTATTGATTGCTCCTCCCTATTTTTAATATTTATATAATAACTGGACTGATAAGTGTAACTAAGGTAGATTCATGCAACGATCATTATAATTACATTAACATTACACTATCATTACATTTTCACCAAGAAAATGTTGCCGTTCATGCAACACTCATAACATTATGAAACTGTTGTTGAAATCTTTATGATTTTCATTTTGAGGATGTTCATATTGACGAACTAATTCTATTAAAGCACCTCGATCCGTTGTATTGCTGAATACTAATAATATAAATACAAAAATAAACATAACATAACCTAAAACCGTCAAATGACACATCACTGCACATGCGCAATTGCTGTTTTCACTAAGATTCGTAATGTAATGAAAATAAAGTTAAAAGTTGTCAACCTCTTAGTGCGACCAATGTAAATGTTATGTACTAATGTGTTGCATGAACGCCTCCACTATGAAATGGGTGTTCAACTTTTCCTAATGATAATGTAATGTTAATGTAATTATAATGATTGTTGCATGAACCGGCCTTAATTAGTCATAAATGATAAAGAAAAGAAAGAAAAGTGTTGTATCATAAGTACTTACTTATTGACTCATTTTCAAATAAACGTTGATTATTGTTATTTCTTTATTCTACAATGAAAGTTACTGCAAATTCATGCGCACTTTTTATAGAAAAAATATTCAAACATAGACCGACACAAAAAAAACTTGAGATTAGTCAGGTAACTCAATATACTTATTGTGTATTCACAGTTCACACGACAATAATGTCCATTCAACAGTTATATTATAAATTATAAATATTTATTACAAAAATCATTACATTGAAGCGACGATTCTGGCCGACGCCATAAAACATATATTCATCAATAGACAATTGCAAATGCTGGGGGACTGTCAGCTGTCAGATTGCTGTTAAGGTGAATTCATATTGTATCTTATATCACATATACACGATCTGATATTTACATATTGTTTAATAAGGTAATACTTCTATCGCTATGAACACTTTTACAAAAAATCCAAATGAAAATTTCGGTGGTGTCGTGTATTTTCAGAGATACAGGTCCATTTTGTTGTGGAACTTCACAATTTTTCGCATCAAATTTCTGTTGTTTGAACACACAAAATTTGTAATAAAACACCATTCACTCTCTTATTTGCTCGTTTTCAACATTTTCAAGCAGGAAAAACTTTAGGTTTTTCAAAAAATGCATTTATTTTCAAATCATAACCAATTGGTTGTGATGTCATAGTGCAATGACAGTCTAAAGTGGTGTATTTGCAGTGTTGCCGCTCTCATTGGTATTGTTGAGAACTGAATGTACTATTGTCGACTTTTGGAGAAAGTTGGATTTTTTTAAAAAATAATTTTTTTTTCTCTGCCCAAAAATGTTGAAACGAGTGAATGCGAGAGTGTTTTATCAGAAGAAAGACGAATTTTCTGTGTTCGAACAACGGAAATTTGATGCGAAAAATTGTGAAGTTTCACAACAAAATCGACCTGTATCTCCGAAAATACACGAGACCGCCGAAATTTTCACTTGGATTTTTTGTAGAGGACACCAAATTACGTGAGTTCCACAAAAAAAAAACAAAAAAAGGTGCTCATAGCGACCGAAGAATTTATTACCTTTAATAAAATAGGTGGTCATAGGAAGAATAGTGTACATTAGTTCTGCGCACTAGGAATATAATGTACTAGTTCCGCACTAGTGAGAAAAAGTAGATCTGTAAAGTTTTTGGGAAGCATACTGGCATACTGACATTTGAATATTCAAAATATATATTTGTATGGTTGTAGTTTGATGACTGAAAAATGAAGAAATGTATCAGAATTCTGCTATAATTTTTAATAAAAACTTTGTTTCAATGCCTTTTGAATTACCCTGCTATAAGCCTCTTCAAATGAATGTTAAATAATTATAAACATCTGACATTTTTCATTTGTAACTTTGAATTACCGTAGCAACAAGAAAAACAAATCTGTTGATAACATAGTGTACCAAACACAAACTTCGCTGACGCGTCGTTCGGCCATCTGTAATCGCGTGCGGAGAAGTACCGCTTTCCGCACTCGTTAGGTAAACTACTGAAGAAGTCCGGTTATTGAGTACAAAACTAACCCTTATTTTACCGAAGTATTTTTCTGGGTAATACTTCGGTCACTATGAGCACCTTTTTTTGGATTTAATTTGTGGAACTTACGTAATTCGGTCTCCTATACAAAAAATCTAAATGAAATTTTCGGCGGTCTCGTATATTTTCGGAGATACAGGTCCATTTTTTGTAAATTTCATAATTTTTCACATTAAATTTCTGTTGTTGGAACACACAAAATTCGCCCTCACTCTCTTATTCACTCGTTTTCAACATTTTTAAGCAGAAAAAAACATCACTTTCAAAAAATCCAACTTTCTCCAAACCATAACACGAGGCATAAAAACGACTTGTTGCAAAAAAAAAGAGAACCACAGTTTCCATAAAAAATCGCCTCTGATGACTGGAACGTCTTACTTCAATAGGCTTCCTGATAGATCAAAAAATAGTAATACGTACGGAATTTCCAAAGGTAAGTTGAAGAAAGTATTATTGACTCATTGTTTTTATAACTCAGGGAAATTCAATGACTTTCTCTCCAGTAGTGTCAACTGAGTTCATGGTGTTTATTGTGCTTTGTATTTGTATTTTTATTTTTATATCAAGATATTTTATATATTTGTCTTCATGTGTCTTGACGTGATATTACTGTTCATCCTTGTCAATGTAGTGGATCCATGTATGTATGTGTGGACAGGGTGGGGCAAAATCTGATTTTGATTAAAAAAATCAAAAATCATTGATTTTTTTAAAAAACCAACCTGTAAATTGACGTTGCCCAACAATTTCACACATTTCGTTAGTTGTACACTCGGATATTAGAAACAGATTAGGCATAGAAAAAGGGGGAAAACTCGTGTTTTTGTTTAAATTGTATAACGAAAATGAATAGAGTGAAAATATACAGTAATAAAATTTAGGTGTTACGTTTAGTTTAAAAATTTGGCATTATTTACTTCTTTTGTTGTTTTTGCTAAAAGCAGATACTCCTTTTGATCTTCGAGAAAACTTTTATATTATATTATCTGGTTCTGAATAAAAAAAAACAAAAATTGATTTAAATCGTGATTTCAATTTTGAAAACCAAGCGATTTGAATCATGATTTTAATCACTTGATTTTAATCAGCCCAACCCTGTGTGTGGGTGTATATATTGTGTATGTGTACTAATATACTCTTTCGTGTTAATGTAATTGACCTTTTAAACTGTGATCTAGTACTTTAGGTACTTAAGTTTTTTTTCATACTAATTGTGTAGATTTTACACCTCACCAGACACTTCCAATCTATTGTATAATAGGAAGACGGATTTAATAAATTTGATTTGAACAAATTGGTTATGGTTTGAAAATAAATGCATTTTTTGAAA
>JAVJAQ010000205.1:0-22449 GCA_032362365.1 Zygogramma bicolorata
TTTTTGGTAGGTTGAGAACCCAAAAAAATCACAAGGAAAAATTATTCGGAATCATTTTTGAGTATCAAAATCTAATATTATAATTTGAAATAGGAGTTCTTCAACAAATCGATAAGATACCAGATTCTGTTGATATGAGTAAATGTTCCCCGTTACGGTATATCAACGATGTGTTTTTTGTTTCAGGCACAAAGGATTCCTGAAGGACTGTCCGAATGGGCTTCTCACCGAACAGGTAATCAACCATATTATTCATTTTTCCAGAAGGCAGAGCCTAGTGCTGGCAAGAGACAGGTGATTCTGTCAAATGCCGTAGCGCTCTAGAGCGTCTTACTGATAATATATTCGATAGCGCATTTGCTGTTTCGAACATTTGGAAACCCAAAAAAATATATAGTGCAGCCGAGTCAGTTGGTGTATTTTTCATGGTGATTTCATCTGACTCCCAAATATCACTTCTTACTCGAGAATTATTCGTAATATAATAAAAAACTCAGTGAAGCAATTGAAAATATAGAAATTTGATTTGAATCATTTGAATATTTAATTCTGTTGCATTATGATCGGTGTACTTTTGGTGTTAAAAAAAAAACTTTCTGATAAATAAAGTGGAATACTTGAGAATCATTCATTTTCGAGTCATCATCAACAATCTATACTAGTATTTTGAAGAGGTAAAGTTTATAACTCTATTTGAGGGAGAGTAGGGGATAATCTTCAGAGATACTGATACGATCATGAACATTCTTTTACTAACAGTAAGCGGCGATTCTATTTAGGAGTAATATAGGCTATATTTCATCATGATTGAACGTTCAGAAAATTAATAGTACAAATGTGAATCAAGTCGGAATAAAACGGGCGAGATGCGTGATGATGATATATCATCAGGTGTTAGTCAAGTCAAAATATTGTGACTTTATTGTCAGGAGAAAATGATTCTCATTGATTAAAACATTAATATACAAACTGAAATAGAAACAAATGAGTAAAAATGAATCATATATAAAATTTATGGGTAAAAATGTTAAATATCAATATATACAAACTTGAATAAAAAGAGAATATATTCCTTTTTTACTTTGGTTTATAGTTATTCGAAGAATAGGTCATCAAAAAATTCCTAAGTGGAATAATATGCTTTTTCAATTATAATATTTTTTACCTCCTTTCTGGAAAGTTTATAGTTCTCGATATTTTTCACTGCGGTCGGTAGGTGATTAAACATTTTGATTCCATTGTAAATGATAGAATCTTCTACGAGTGAAGCAGTAGGAATGGGGGGATCTAGGTTTCTGTCATGTTGGCGAGTGTTGTATGAAGTTATAAAAGATCTGCCAAGAAAAGATTTATATTTCATCATCAAACTATCTCAAAAATAAATATTGAGGTAACTGTTAGAATACCATGAGCTTTGAATAAGAGTGTACATGCATCTCTGAGGCTTGCTTTGCAGATGTACTGTTCTTTTTTGAGGCACAAAAATCATTTGTAGAAGCTCTTTAGAGCATTCTCCCCCAGAAAGCGATTCCATATCTGGTAATATTATCAATCAGTGCAAAATATGCGAATCTTGAATGGGAATATCCTAGTTCTGCGGATATAATTCACGAAGCATTGCTATGCTTTGAGGCTAGTTTTTACTCAGATTGAATTTGAGTGAATCCTTCATGTTTGATGCGTTTTGATAGTAACATAAATGAAACGTCTATTTCATTCACATATCTCTCGTTTCCCATTATATTGGTATATGAATACTCGAATGAATCATGTACTGAAGCGCCTCGAATTTTCCATCTACCAAAGATGAATGAATTCACGGACGCTAGAATAATATGAATTAGTCCTTTCGGGTATCAATCCGTGTGCGAGCTGTTGAAATGTTCGACGTTTCGACTCTCATGCTGGAGTCTTCATCAATAACTTAAATACATATCCCCATCAATACAGCAATTTAGGTAATCTACCTCCTCAAGGCTAGACCAGGAAGACAACAATATCAACTTCGACGGAGAGAAAGCTGATCAATCAATTATGTTTGACTCATGAAATCGTACCTTATTGATTTATCAATAGTCGGACTGGATTGAGAGAGGAGTATGTTTAAATTCTGGTCTAGGCTTTAGGGGGTAGATTAGCTAAATTGCTGTATTGATATGTATTTGAGTTCTTCATAAAGACTCCAACATGAGAGTCGAAACGTCGAACATTTCAGCAACTCGCACACGGATTAATACCGGAAAGGAATATTCTCGATATTCCATGTACCAGTTGTAGAGCACTTTTCATGAGTACTTTTGGTGTATGATTGTTGAAACATTTTTCTAGTCGATGAACTCTTGATGGAATGTCGTTCTCCAATGAGGTTCAAAGATGTTGCATCATTATTATCAGTAGGGTGATCGTAGATTCCAAAGCTCATAGTTCCATGCCATATCAGATAATTCATACATATTCCTGATTTCCCATATTTCTGAATAATTTGGTACCCAGGTCTGTTGGGAATACTAATCCAGATAAAATTCTTCCTATCAACACAAGAAAGGTTTTTCTCTCATGCCCGCTTGATTCTTTTTTCTGTCTGATCTCCTTTTGAGGGTTGGAAGTATTCGTCTCCATTTATTCCCCTTTTCCCTTTACTGTTGACAGCACTGTGTATCTTTTGCTTCGGATAATTGATTCTCCTAAATATACTCCTGAAGAAGCTGTCTCAGTTGGTCGAAATACTCTTTACTTTGTGTCTCTATAACTCATATCGTTAACTCATATCCACGTTTCCATTAAACTATTTTACAGTGTTCTCAAAACTCATTTCGAGTTACAAGTGGAAGCCTGTTATGCAATTGGATTCTTGGTTTTTCAGAATTACTGCGTCATAAATGGTAGTATTGTGCTCCAAAAAAGCAGGATGAACGATAATTCCATAACCATTCAATTTTAGGTATGAAAATCTGGTCATATAGGGAGTACATGTGAAATAAACCAACATTTTCTATCATATTTCATTCATTTTGGAAAATATGGAATATAATTGAAAGTGATATTTTTTTCTGGAAAACGGCTGAAAAGATCATGAAAAAGACCATCCCTGTTTGAGGGTAATCCAACATTGAGAAACATGTGTTTAATTTTTTTCTGGATGGGTATGTCAAAAATAATTGATAATATATTCGAACCTTATTACCAACATATATTTCTCAACAATTCTAGCTAAGCAGTAATATTAGAATCATCGTTAACATCCTGATGTTATGATTACACCCTATGAATAAACTTTTGAGAAAAGAAATATTGAGAATAGTATCGTATTTTCAAAATAGACACTTTTCCATAATGTTGCACTCTCGAATAATGGTTCTGAATGGTGAAATCGCCATGAGAGGATTTCAATAACATTACAAATAACAAATTTCAAGAAGTGTTGGGTTATGAGAGCAGAACAGCTGAAGAATGCGTTGTAGATACATAATAAATATAACTGGATATTTTTTCGATAATTTTTTATAATGTATTCAGTTTATAATAGAAACTGATTGAAAACTCTATTTCGAATGACATGTTTCTCAGTGTTTGGATACTCATGAGGTGGGAGTCATTGGCTCAAGGTAACAATATAACCATTCCTGATAAATTCTCAATCAGTTTCAAAATGGTGAAGAGCTTCAATACAAGTTTCGGAATTAATATCACTCGATAGTGATAAACAGATTTCCTGAAACACACTCGTTAAATGAAAACTGATTAAGGACTTTTCATTGTGAACGCAAAATTTGAGGATCGGTTTATGAAAACACCATTCGGCTCGTTGGAATCCGACCATAGAAATGAATAATAGCTCATAGTTATCCAGATGTAAAAGAATATGTTATTCCTCCAAGTAGGTTTCGATCTTGGCGAGACCTGAATTCAACGAAGCGATTTGCTGCAATTTCTCACAGCCAAAAATCGCTGCAAGAAGTTTCATCAAAGTCAGTTGCTGCATAAGAAGAATTTTCTTCGATTGCCGATACAAAAAGATGGTAGTATGTTACTAAGGTGAACGAATACCTTATCACAAATGGTATCTGACTTCATTTATTTCTAAATTTCATAGTTTCAATGAGTTAACCACATTACATTTTGAATAGACTCAGTTCCAGAATCAATTTATATATTAAAATTACTTGTTTCCTCGATGGTGCCAGCACATATTCAAATTTGCCACAAGAATAACTAAGTCGCTGCACTCATCGTACCAAAATGAAACAAGTTTTATTTCATGCAACTCAAATAATCGCATGAATATACGCAACATTCTTTAGTTGCAGCATCAAATTGAATCATGGAATTCAGATGTTAACGAGAATTGAGTAGATCTTCATCCCCAAACAGTTTGTTATTGTTCCTCATCGCTAGAATTTCATTCAATACTTTTTTTTCAGGGTTTCATCAAAATATACAAACAATTCTTTCCACAAGGGGATCCCTCCAAATTCGCCACACTAGTTTTTAGGGTATTCGACGAGAATAATGTGAGTATTAATTTATTTTTATAATGTAGGATTCAGTTGAGCGAGATCTTTCTGTCAGTTGATAATGAGCAAGTAGGATCCATTCGAATACCAATTTGGTAGAACGAACGGATTCTCTTCCGTTTTCCTGAATAGATATAAATGCACTGATAGATTCGGATTATGTAACAACAAGTCCAATTAGTCAGCAACTTCTCGTATATCTCAAATTTTGACTATCAAAAAAATAATAAGAACTAATATGTATGAAAATTCTTATCGTTAACGTTTCGGAAACTAAATCCGTTTCCATTCTCAGAACTTATACGCAAATTCTTGTTCAAATGCAAATATGTCTTGTTGGCAATCTTAGTAATTGACATTTGTCCAATATTTCGAATCTGACATAACATTTGGTCCTTCAGGAGGGGAAGCCATTTGCAATTCATATCAAGCGAACTCATAGATATACATTTTTCAGCAGACAGCATGATGAAAGCAGATTCCTTTTATTTTCGTTTCTTGCCATTGTTTTTTCGTCAAGAAACGAAAATTAAAGGATTGTGCTTTCATCATGCTGTCTGGTAAAGAATGTTTTTCTATAAGTTCGATTGATATGGATCGCAAATGGCTGCCCCTTCTGAAGGACAAAATGTTACGTCAGATTTGAAATATTTGACAAATGTCAATTACGAAGATTGCCAACAAGACATATTTGCATTTGAATAGGAATTTGCGTATAAGTTTTGAGAATGGAAACGGATTTAGTTTCCGAAACGTTAACGATAAGAATTTCCATACATATTAGTTCTTATTATTTTTTTGATAGTCAAAATTTGAGATATACGAGAAGTTGCTGACTAATTGGACTTGTTCTATTCAGAAAAAACTGTTTTTCAGTAGACGCAACAACTTTTCGGGGTAGATTAGAAATCTGCCCTTTTACACTTATGTAGATTCCAATATTGATTCCTATTTTTTCCGATTGTGGTAGGATACAAACCCAGAAAACTACAGAACAAATATTCCTGGGAGTTTTATCAACGTTTAATCGGATTCTATGAAGCATTTCCATCGTTGAAAAAATGAAGGCCTTCGGTGATTATTACATACTAATGAGTAACGTCTATCTGATTACATCGTCATATCATTACATTGAAACTCACTGTCGTAAATTCACACATGGCCTACGAACAATGTGAATATATAGCAATGTTTGTAGCGAGGCAACAACTACCCTAAATACGCCATTAGGAAAAGCAAACATTCATTACTCTGCCCGCTAGCTTATGGCTTACCCATATTATTATTAGACATATCCCTATATTCACATGCGAGGAACGTGAACCGAGATCTGCCTGAATGGGCCTTTTCATTACAGTTTGCAAAAAGATGGCAAGTTTCACATACATATAGGGAGTGAGCTTCAAAATGGAAATGGTCGAGGTGTAAAAGTGCAAAAAAAATTGGAAAAAAAAATTATTATGACTGTAGACAGTTCATTATACACAGTGCGGAGATAAGGGTTGGAATAAATATATTTTCTGACAGACGTTTCTTGAAGGACCGTTGAACAAACCATGTTCAAATTCAGTATGCCGTTTGAAAGAAAATAATTCTTTCAATTGCACACCCTGCGAATAATTTGGTTTTTCAAATCCCTCTTGAATATCGATCGAATAATCACACACACTGGTCTGAAATATTTCAGTGCCGCGCCATCTTCTTCTCAAATCACCAAGAACTAACTGGTAACTCTTGGTTCCCAGCATTAAGATAAATTGCAGGAGTTTGGTGGAATGATGTATCGATGCAGCAATTTTTTTATCGGCCAATGAACTTTCCATGAAAAATTATCCCATATATTGAGCTTCCAACTCTACTTCAGCCTAAATGTAAACTGATTGTGATTTCTCGGAAAGAGCCATACCATTCAAAAAGGAAGTGGCTTTATCAGAAATAATGAATTGATTTGAAAATAATGAATTGTGATTACATCATTCCATCATCATCTCGCAAAATTCTTCTCTACGGTGGTAATTATCTTCATTGTTTTCGTGAACTTGATAGCTGAATGCACTTTGAAAGGATACCATTATCAAATATTTCGAAACGGATAATTGCTAATTTGAAATATCTGCTGCGATTGCACGACTTGGTATGTGGGGATTGTCCGTTACTGTCACTAAATCGTCCTGTTGACCGTCTTCTGGAATTTATTGTTATTTATTCCTAACGTGACCGAAAATTTCTCATAGTTGAAAGTGTGATTCGATAATCAAGATGCTCATTATTGAATAACTGACAAATCAATCATCAAAACTACGATTTTCCTCTAACAGCGTCTTTCAACGATGCAATTTGTCGGGAGTAATTACACAAGTGCTTCAAAATTACTGATAATTACTGAGCCCGACTCCGAAGGGGGAGGGCTCTTTTAGCAAAATATGAAAATAACCAAATGCAGTTTTTTTGCTGAAAACATGCTTGAATGGAAAATTATCAGGTTTATTTTGATGCACGAGTGTAATTCGGTAGAATATTTCCGGAGTTAAAACAACGACGTTTAAAATTCAGTATTTATGCCTGTAAAGATGACAATGTACGTTTTAAAAATCATTACTATAGATACACGGACCGAGCGGGTATTTTTCGATACCTACCGGGTATTTACCAGCCCGAGAATGTCCCGCCGGAAATTTATCGCTGTAATTGATCGAAAATGTCCCGCTTCATATGGGATTTTTAACATACGATGGAAATATTCGCTACAATTTCTAGCGGAGACTTGTCTCTGCGAGAAACGTCATCTATCTGTCAGTTTGCATTGCCAACATTAAAGAACAGCACTAAATGTTACCAAGATGAACGCCTACATTATCACAACTGATATATGATTTCATTAATTTCTAATAATTCATATTGTTATAAAATCACCTTATTAATCAACTTGATTCCTTACGTTTCAAAAATATATTTAATGTTCAAAATCAACATTCTTCCCAATGATGCCACCACATATTCGTGGTTTGCGACAACAAATTCACCATAGACATTACTAAGTTGGTGCAACTTATCGCACCAAAAAGAATTCATGCAACTCGTAAAACTTGCATGAATACATGCAATTTTCTGGAGTTGCAGCGATAAAATGCATCGTCGAAACATGCTGTAAGTCTTATCAGAAAACTGATAATGAAATAATAACATCTAATTCCATGTGGCCGAGGAAATGAAATTGAAAATAAAAAAACAACCTAATTTTTTACGATCAGATCCGTGAGTAGTTTTGATAATGTAATGATTTTTTCAACAAAATTTTTATTTGTAGAAATGTCCAAAAAAATGTTAGGGAAAATTCCTATTGAATGGGGTTAGTATAATCGATTTGAAATTATTTTTTCGTCAACCATCTGAAGTCCTACGATCGCCAACCATCTTAATTCGAAACGTTGCTTTCTCAGAATTATTGAGATCATTCCTCTCAACGTGGTTGGTTAAGCATGTTCACCCATTCACATGGTAGCTGCTTAGAGCGTTGCTTCTGATACTCGACAGTGCTGAACTTACCTTACTACCCATCTCCATAACCGATATCATTACTGTTAAGGGTTGTGCCACTACACGACTCACTTTTTTCTTGTTGATAGAGGCGCTTCACATCTTGCTAAGTACAGAGCGGTGACCGAGATCGGAACCTTGAGGCAGGCTGGGTAGGTACGCCTATGTCTTCTTCGAGGGATTCAGCATGCCGGGGGTCAGGGAAACTGTAGCTTCCCGTCGTCCGCCCATGTCAGTTGTTTATCTGAGTCACGCTTATGCTTCATAAACTATATTATGATGCCAAAGAAGTTTAGCTATCGTCAGTTACAATAAGGTAACCAACGCAATTCCTTCGAATCTTAAATTAATTACAAGTTCCTTTTAATATTGCTTCCGAATTGAACGGAGAAAGCAACTGGGCTACTTCACTGAAGAACATACTATCCAATTGTTCCAATACAGTGAACAAGAAAGTTATTATACATTAAGTTGGAAGTTCAAAACAGCAGAGTTGTTTACTGAGAGTATTCTTTTTACTCAAATTCGTTAACAAATATCCATCCAGGTAATAGAGGAACTATATTACGAGTGTTTTTTATTATCAACCATATACTGTCTTTATTTTGAAGATGATAAATGGGTCATTACAAGCACTCAATTGAAATCGCTTCAACGTTGGGCTGATGTAGAATCGTACATGATTGATGAATTATGTTCAATGTTAATTCGTTCACCAATTGTAGAAGAAGTAATTCTTATTCAGTATTTTGTATTTAGGCTGCTTGTATTGACATTTGATGAGACGTAGCAACGAGGTACAAAAATCCTACTCTATTTCAACTTTCTCAACTTCGATTATCAGTTGTCAACTAAGTTAACCTAACCTTCTTTAATTAAGCATTTGGTGCCTGGGGGTCAAAAACCAGTTTTACCATAGAAATCCCACTCTTTTTTTTTAAGTGAAGTTTCTAGGAAGCAGATGCCGCAATATCAACCCATTCGACATTTTTGACAAGTATCTGGAATGCCCGATGCAATAAATACAATTTTTCATATATTGAAAGCACTTTGGGGGTTGTTTCAACATTTTAACCCAATATAAGAATGCAACTACCATAATCTTTGAAAATATGAAGGTTTTTGCGAGATTTCTGGTGGGTATTTACGTTTTTTTCTAAAATCTCCAAGTAGCAAAATCTACAAAGGATCCAAAAGTGGATGGCGCTGTCGTCGCGCACCATACCAATAGGAGTCCGCGGTATTCCAGAGGCTGTTTATTTTGTTATCCTCTCGTTTCTTCACGGATCTGGGATCCATTTGATTTTTTTGAAAATATTTTTGAATATTTTCGATTGTTTTTGAAATATGTTGAATTTTTCAGCAATTCCTTTTTCTTTCCATTCACAATGGAATGTTCAAATAATGGAAGCTTGAAGGCCTATGACTCAACAAAAAACATGAATCAATCATGTACTTCTTCGCTCAAAAACTTTTCACTTAGCATTTGACCCATCAATCCTTGAGTTGATATGATTATACACAAAAAATGTTTTTGCTCCACGATAGATAACGAACTTCTGCTAATTTAGCCACAAGTTCACATACGGACGAGTGGTAGTGTTGTTATAATCCTACATTTTGAAACAATATCGCTCCGAGACTCCTCGGAGAAGCTTGAGGGACGAGAATATGAATTCGGCTTTCAACTACATTGTCGGGTCGTTTGTGATGATTTATGGAAAACACTTTCTCTACACCGCAGTTTCAGCTGAACGCGTACCCTATTCTCCACTCTCGGCTGTTTCCTTGTTTCGTGCAAAACCTAAAAGCTTTCCTCGTGGTGGGATTCACGGTTTTTGTTTCGTTTCGCGTGTTGAATATAATCTACCCTTCGACTCGTGGCGATTTATATTGGGGAACAGATGAACAGGCATTTGGGAGGACAGTAAAATGGATGAAGACTGGGTTTACCTGATATCTGAACAAGAACATAACTGTGGGTTTATATCTGGTTTGAGGTTGGGCCTATAAGTTCCGTCTTCGTTACATTTCACATATATTTCGTCTCCATGCAGTTGGACCTCATCAATCGAAACATATTTTTATGTTTGTTATAACACATATGAACAGAGAAAGTTAGATCACCAATTCACGATCGGGATTCATAGAGTTCTGATTGAGTATCAATTTCCATTCATATCTTCCCGGTGTAGTAAGATATTCATCAGGCAGATAATACTGGGACCAAACCAACAAATAGGCAGAATGAGATAAAATGACATTGTTTATATAATAATAGGATTGTCAGCCTTTGCCGGTGTAACAAGCATTTAAGACATTTTTCCTTTTCTGAAGGGTGAAGTAGGTGCAGATTTCTGTAATCAGTTAGATTATTATCTCTATAAACAATGGTTTAATTGAAATGTTGACAGAAAGCTAAAGAAGTTTCAAAATAACAATGGAAGTTATGAAAGTTTAATTTTCGGAATAATCTCATCAGAATATAAATGATTCACTGACACTGATGAATCAAATCCACTTCCTTTGCTGAATTGATTGCCATCTTCTGGCAATATGTATAACTGATCAAGAAAATATGCGATTCAAACTACGACCTCCGTAAGGAAAGACATGACTAGGAAACGAACTTGGTAATGCCATTCATCCATCCCGGTCCTTTTCACACTTTCCCTAATGTATCAACGGCCCACTTATTCTCTGCTGTTGTTACTAGAATCCTTGTCCGAGTGCGGGTTCAGGCCCGTAGTAGGGTTGTCCGGTTCCTTGCTTGGGTAGCAGGTCCGCCCGCTCGTTGCCTTCGATCCCTTCGTAGCCCACATCAGCGTATTTTTCTCTTCTTGTCGCAAGATTCTCTTTGCACTCCTGAACCAGTTTTGATCTCGTACTGGTTGGGTTCAGAACACTGATAGCGGCCTGTTTGTCATGCAGACAAATACATGTCTCTCTTCGCTCTACCTCACTTCTTCCATTATGGTTCCCTCCAGAATGACATACATCCCTGGGATAGTTTAAAGTATGTTTCATGAATGTATCGATTGAAATCGATTGTGAAATTCCTTCTTAGAAAGAAAAACTACCTGGCACTTTTGAAGGCACTATTTTGAAAAAAGATAAAAACCGAGGTGTGCATCTTCAGAAAGGAAGGAATTAGATCAGAGGAATAGTTTTGGAGAAACTGAAGTGGCCATAAAATATATCGAGAGTTCACTTCGAATTTTACGAAGAGAAACCGCAGAAGAAGTCACGAACAACAGCCAACATCATTCTGAAATACCACCATTGGCATCAGAAACTTCTTCCGCATCAGTATCAACCACGTCAAAAAACTAATTAAGTTTTGTCATGCTAATATACGTTATTCAGTACAAAGCTTCGATGTTTTTTGTGAAGTCATTCTGGAAAGTAATTATCAGATTATGGTTGTGTCGGATACACGGTTATATCCGGACTTTCCCTCGTCGTTGTTTGATATTCCTGGATATCAATTAGTCCGTGCTCATCTTTCAACTAAGGGGGTCGTGTTTGTTTCTATGTTGACATGGTTTCAAATTGACGATAATGAATTGAGCTCTGTTCGGGAAAAATTGATAGAGCAATCGTGGATCACGACTGAATTAAAAGAATCTGAAGTCATTTGGCGTACTACATGAAGCCCCTCATCACCCTCCCAGTTGTCTGAATGAAATAGAAACCGTTCTTTCTTCAAGTACATGTCATAAATCTGATGAAATTGTCCTAATGAGCGATCGGAAAATTGAATCTGATACGGATACTGCGGGCTTTCGATACATCAATAATATTTTGAAATGTTTCAACCTCACACAGGTGATATATATATATATATATATATATATATATATATATATATATATATATATATATAAAAATATTGAATCCATACAATCGGGTACTCAGGATCTATTGAATATAAAAGACCACTTTTTAACACATTGTGTGTTGAATTATAAAATTAAAATAACTCAACCAAAAAAATGTGTACAGAGACTATTCTCCTATGTATCTAGATGAATTTAATGAAGACGCAAAGCAAATAAAATGGGATTTTGTGAGTTGATTACTCTCACTAGACCAGAGAGTTGACTTTCTCAGCTACCAAATTTCTGTTCGATATGCATGCTCCTGGAAAATCAGTAATTATCAAGAAAACTTGCTGAGCGTACATTACAAACCCCAACAAAGAAATCAGTGAATTCAATAAAAAGCTTGTATGCTCACAAAAAATTGAAAACAGATGCTAATTCACCATTTTATTGAGACTTAAGACACTACCTATCTATTGCGATGAGGAATGAACGTACAGCTTATATTAGATGTCAGATAGAGAAGTATAAACATAATATAGCTGAACTATTGAAGAAAAAAATCAGTGGAACGTACATGGTGAAACAATCGATTGAATTGATACGGATGTGAATTAAATCAAAAAATTCTTCGTGAGCTCATCGCATACTTTAAATATCGACCATGACACTATAATCTATTTCACAGATACTGAAAGGAATAATTCTCAGACATTGACCACGATGAAAGCTCTAGCGCCAGAGGTTGTACCTTCACTTGAATCCTTTCTCTATTCAACCAAATGCAACTGGGGCAGACTGTATTAATCTCACGATAATAAAAATCGCTTTCCCTCATTTTAAATATGCCATAACTGGTGCGGATATAATGCACTCTATGGAAATTCAGTTCTGTAAATGATTTTTCGACTCACCGATTTCTGAACAGGCGAATTTTCCAGAATACTCTTACATTACAAGAAAACTAGAAAATATGGTTCGGGAAGGAGAGGAGTGGAAACTGTAATTACACACATCACTGATTTTCAGATAATCTAACAATCTCTATGGTTCCCTTTCTTTTCATGCCCCTTTTTTTAAATCCCAACTATTCAAAAAAAAAACACTTTTAATAAATCAAAGCCTAGGTCCTGAAAGATACGCATCACAAATGAACAATGACAATATATTTTCAAATCGGCGGAAACAAAAACAAATATCACCAACTCTCCATTAAACACAGGAGTTGTCTCAAAGTTATCGAAAAATCTATTGTACTGCCACTTCCCAAAGTCTCCAAAGCAAATGAACTGAACCAATTTAGGCCAATTGATATTCCTCCAACAATATCCATGGTACTAGAAAGCCTACTGAACTGAACCATCATTCAACGTTTTGCCTGAAGTACAATCAGGGTTCAGGAATCATAATAGTACCGGTACAGCTCTTATCAAAGTGAATGACATAAACAGTAGAATAGATTCTTCAAAGGTTATACTTATTACTATGAGCTGAACTAAAATTTTCTGGAATGACTTCAACTATTTTACTGTGGTTTGAGAATTATATTAATGATCGCAGCCAGCGTCTGAAATTAGCTGGTGATTCTACTACGATTGTTACCCCCGGTCGATTGAAAAAAAGACTGCAACATATGGAAAATCAGCTCACGTAATCCCGAAAAATTAATATCGAGTTCGCAGGAGTAAAAATGTTTTCTGCATTGGGAAAGTAACATTCTATATAAGCATTTGCTACATCCCATTAAACTGAAATTGTGTTGGAACGTATATTGAAACAGAAAACGAGAAAGAGAATTTCTCCTATGATTATTCCGGTGGAATTTCATATTATCATTATTTTCAATACCTGTTCGGAATAGACTTATCCAGAACTATAGTATGATTATTAGTTATTGAAGAATGAATTGTGAGATTTTCGTCAAGGCTTTGTTTGTTGAGGAAAATAGTAAGTATTCGTTAGAACCCTGAAGAAGATGTTTTCATGTTCAATTTGGATTTTCATTAACGGCAAATACAGATTATCCAAAATAAATAATCTGTGACAAAAAGACAAATCCTTGAAATTGTAATGGGTATTTTCTATTCCTTAGGATTCTTCAAAACTTGGTTGTGAGAGGAAGAATAAGTCTGCAAAATTTATGATCTCATATGAAACATTGGGGTTCCACAAGAAATATAAACAGGAATGAAAAGTAGTTTGACAGTTCAGAAACAATGAATAAAATGTAATTGCACAGTACTATTTTCTCTATATCCCGAACGCACAGTCGAAACAGTTGCAAATACTCTGTGATGCGGATGAAAAAGCATATACCAAGTATGCTGTATGAGAGTCGAAACAAAGACTGCGGAGAGGTGTCGTTTGTTTCTTCGAAATGTAAATTAGCGTCATTGAGGAGTGTAACAATTCTGAGATTAGAGTTTCACAGCACTCATGGGAAGTAAACTTGCATTTTCGACAATCTATAGAAATCAATTCAGATGAATCAATATTTTCAATGAATTCCGAAATTTATTTGAATGTTTGAAAAAAGTTTTGATTCAATTGAGATCCGATAAAGAAAAATTCAAACAATATGTAGCAAAGTCCAAAATACACTCATCAATAAAGTCTAGGTAACAAAAATTTAAGTTCATGTGACTATTCAGGAACATGTGGTATATTCCTGAGATATTCTTTACAACCATTATCTCAATATAAGTTCGTTGTTGCTCACGAGAAAAAATCGACAAAAAAGAAAAACAATGTAGTGTCGAATAATATAAACATTCTTGGATTTTTTTTCGGGAATACTAGCTGATGATATTCCTGGTTAATTTCATTCAGTCACTGACTGAAAACATACGCGACATTTTGATACGTAAGGAGCTGTTACGAGCAGTTGGAAAGGTCGAAGGTAGCTAAACCCAATGAGTTGCTGAGGCCTTTATGACTGAAGCCAGTTTAATGAATCCTTCTCTGAAATATTTTTCTAAATTATTTGTTTTTAAAATGAAAAACCTGACACAATATCGAGTCTAGAGCACAATTATGGATATCGGAATCACTGGTATAGTGAAAATTGTGAAGTTGATACTCATGTAACCGCATAAATCACTTAGTGTGAAAAAATGACCTATTGTAAACTCATCAGCGTTTTGTTAAGAAAGATTAGGTATGGAAATCCAGGTGCAATTGGCCAACAAAGTAAAATAATTTATCATTTCTATATCCAATTCATATTTCAGTAGTTCTTAATCGCAGTACGTCAGGCCTCAACACAACATTTTTCATCAAAAAGCTTCAATTTTTTTATGTTTCAACATTTCCATTACACTTCTGATTTACATTCCGTCGATTCGTTCATTTTGTTTCCTCAATCGAATGCTATATTTTCCGACATACTGAATGAAGCAATGGTAATTTTTTACAATTATAAACAAGTATAATCTCACAGATTGGCTATTACTGAACACATGAAATGACATCATTCCTTCGTGAAAGGAAAGAGAATTCCAAATACTCAATTTCACGCAACATTCGTTGGTGAAGCCATTCATTTTGAAGCCATTACAGTCACATCCTGTTGCTTTCAAAACGAATCCGAAACGAATAAACGACAGAAACACTGTTTTCAGTTTTTTCGGAAAAGTCGAATACATCACGTTAAGACTGATTTATTGCATGATGTCGGCAACATTCTGTGATTTCTCTTTATAGAACACCTTCTGATGCTATATGAAACCGTTGGGTTCTGAACGATAAAGTGCATCTTGTCAAGCTCATCGAATAGGAGAATATAAGAAACTGATGGATGATTGTTGGTGGTCTTCTACTGAAAACTTTCATCGCTGTACTCTAGGTATTTTACTAACCAAACGAATGTAACCAAGTACTGACTCAGATTGGACTTGAACCCATTAGTTTTGAAAAGCATTGCGTTATCTCACGTACTCATCTGAAACAAGTTCGATATAAACGAATGACAGTAACAATATGAACTTTCAGTTTTTTCAGACACTGACTACAGCACCTCATGACTATGATAACTGAATGATTCCAGAAGCATTATGCGATTCTTTTATATGAAACATCTTCTGGTTTTATATGAAATCGTGTTTCCCTCAATGATGGATTACATCTTCCCAATCTGATTGGATGAAATGGGAGGTCGATGGCAAATGATTGACCGTTGGGTTTTACCCACAGGAGATTTCGTTTTCCACATGAAAATCAGTTCCCTCATGTGAATCGCCAAAACCATATGAGGGATTTTCTTCTGTGAAGAACCCGGTCAAATATATCAGAATGTCCTTCGTGGTATCAGCCAAAGAAGTAGTTTTATAACAAGTATCAGCCCAAAAACCTACTGTGTAGACTGGTCTGAACAAATTGTACGGAAGATGGTTTGATTTATAACCAGCCTTCAAATATGTTCACCGACTATGACGAATGTTCAAGATTTTTATTATCGATTAGCTACTGTTCAACAAGTACGAAAATGCTGACTCAATTGAAGATTTAAATCACACAAGAATGCGAAACTTCGTTACATCTATAGAACAAAAATTTATACATACTACTCTAACGATCCTGATCGTATATCTGCTGATATCTTGTGATTGGATATGATAATTCATTCAATGAAAGATCTTGATGCGAAATCACTTTATTACGTGATTTTGACCAAGATTCTGATAATGTAACCAAGAATTTTTCTACTGTGCATGGGATTCCGTTAGCGCAGATAAACGGTTAGTGAATAATCTAACAGTCAACTTCTTTAAAAAGAAGAAGAAGATTAGAAAACTGCAAAAAATAAAGATAGCTCTAGTATCGGATAAAAAACGAGGAACGGCACTCTTAGATCAGAAAAAAAATAATAAAAACTGGATAATAATTTGTATTTTTTCAAAAGGGCCATTCAATGAAAGTTTGGTGGTCCAGGAAGAAAAAGAAAATTTTGATTTCGAACCAGGCGAAGAGTTATACTAATCGGAACATCTTCTATGAGTATAGATGAACGGTATCCAGACTCGGTCGCTAATCTTCATATGTCAACTGAAAAAGAATTGTTTCATCGCTATACAATGTTTGCAGATTCCAAAGCAATCATGATTGGTGATGAGTAATACATTTCAACTATAGGCTTGTGCAGTATTCAGCTAGTTATTAGTTGTTATTCAGCTAGTTATAACAGAGTACATAAACTTATCCAGCACCGAAGAAAGTAAATGAGATATTCTTAGAGTTTTTTTATTTTTAATCAAAATACCTAATCAAAATACCTATCGTTGACGTTCGGGAAAACAAATCCGTTTCCGTTTTCACAGCTTTCACAAATGTTCTCTTCTATTTTAGTTTTTATGTTCGCTCTCCCTGAGTGTCGGTAAAAAAAATCCTGAAATTTACAGAAAGCAAACATAAGAACTAAACAAGAAGAGAATATTTGTGAAAGTTCTGACAACGGAAGCGGGTTAGGTTTCCTAAACGTCAACGATAAGTATTTGATAAATATTAGTTCTTGTATTTTTTGGATAGTAAAATTTGCGAGACACGAAAAGT
Source organism: Zygogramma bicolorata (assembly GCA_032362365.1). NCBI lineage: Eukaryota > Metazoa > Arthropoda > Insecta > Coleoptera > Chrysomelidae > Zygogramma > Zygogramma bicolorata. The sequence goes on from JAVJAQ010000205.1 coordinate 17,423, forward strand.
TGACTAATTGAACGTCTTCCATTCAGAAGGAACTATTTTGGAATTATCGAGCAACTTCTCGGGGTAGATTGAAAATCTGATGGATTCCAATATCAGTTCCTATTTTTTCAGATTGTGTTATGTTAAGAACCCAAAGAAAGCTAGAAAAAGGAATCCATCCACAACAAAATAATTTCATTCAAACAATAATTATTGCTTTTCCTCACCAAGGTTTCAATCTCATTGTTCATTTTGTTAGTTGGGATATGTGGTAAGATTGGATTGAATAGTAACCTTACTTGGTCTTGTGATTCAACATTGGGGCTCCCATATTCAGGTAATCTAATATATAGGAAATTATAGGAAATTAACTTCACTCAACTCAATACTATTCGAGTTATTTCCTCCTAGAAGAACCAATTGTTGTACAGGAATACAGGAAAAAATCGACCATTATTTTAGTTTAATATTTTTGGGCGAGTGTGAAGATTGGTTATCAAGGCACAAGCTGTGACAAGCAACATGCACTCTGGAATTTTGACTTCTATGAAATTCATACAATTTTTTTGCGAATCGTTCACTTCACTCCATTGCTCTTCCTTATCGCAATTTACTCCGCATAAATTTTTTTACTGTAGTATTATTTCCCTAGAGTACAGAATAGTTTTTTGTATTGAGTGTGCAAAATGAGTGTTTTTCAATGGCACATGAGAGTGTTAATTTTTCTCGCGTATGTGCCACGAAAACACAAATTTTATCCACGAAATAAAAACAAAATTTTTTTTGTAAAACTATGAATGTGAATTCACATCTTCTGAAATAAATTAGAAATAAATACTTCAAATACATCTTGATGTGTTTTTTGGTCCCGATAAGATATCGCACAGCATTCAGTTGTCTTTCTGTTTTTCTCCAATATTTAGCTGTTTGATCGTAATGCTTTCCGTCATCGGCGTCAAATGTGCCGAAAAGCCATTTATTGATTTTGCCGATTCCGTCAATCATACTTCGTTTAACACGAATATGTGGTTGAAGGTTATCTAACTTTGATTGGGTTGTTTGAATGAGTTATTCGGTTCTCAGAAGAATATTTTCAGATAGACCATGATAAGAAATCGAATTGGTTACGTTTTCTCTGTTGACATTATTTTTGATTATATTGAGATATATTTCAAGATTGCTCAATCAATCGATTATTGCGCCCAAATCGATATAATGAAGAAATGTGTGTTTACTATGAATAATTTTTGCATCAGTCAATTGAATAGGGAAAATGGAATCATTGATAGTATTGATTTGAATGTCTTCGTCACATCGTACTTGGAGTATGTGAAGTACCAGGTGCAGGGTCGGTGTCCTCATTTTCTTCAATGGCCTGTAACAAACGTTTTTTGTTAGTCTTAGGTTTTCTGGCTATACTTTCGTGATAGGTTCCTTTGTCAGTTTCGAGTTTGATGTTTGTCTTTCTGAGTATTACCTTTCTAAAATTTGGGTGTGTCTTTTTGTCGTGATTTGGTCCTGATGTATACGATTTGTTGATAGGAAAAATCTGGAGGTTCATTTCGGTTTTCATTTCTTTCGTCTGTACTATTTTATTTAATCAATTGATTTGCTTGTATTGATTGATTTAATTCTTGGGTTGTGTCTTTGTGTGTTTGAACATGGTTGTGATGATAATCGTTGAGGTCAAATGGATTGTTATTATTGATATATTGAGTATTGAATTATTATATCCCAATAAGGCATCTTTCATGATCTGATCAGGAGAGATTTTTGTTTTCTTCATTCAATCATCAATAATATTCAATCAGGGTTGAATGAAACCTTTCGACTGGGGAATTACATTTTTGTTTTTCAGGTGTTGTATAGTGGAGTTTGCAAAATTCTCTATTTCTTTGGTTTTTGAACTCAGTTCCTGAATCAGTAGTGATTATTAACGATAATCCATGATGGGAGATGAAATTGGGGAGATTTTCAAGAACGAGAAAACCAGTGAAGGCTTCTAGGGATAAAATAAATCAATTGTTGTTGTGAAAGTTTCTTTCGATATCGTGAATGTACCGATATGAATGTGTTCGAACGGCTTTGACGTGTTGGGGGTAAGATGAATTTGATGATCGGTGGGTTCTTGTCATATTCATTTTTTTGACAAGTATCGCAATTATTGACGAAATTATGGATGTCATCAATCATTTTCAGCCGATAAATTCGTGAACCTTAATTAGTTCTGGAATGTAATTATTGCATATAGGGTTCTCGAGTGAAGTGTGAATAGTTTCGAGGTCACAGTTTTCTTGTTTTTCCTTGGTGGATCGATTTGAAAGTCCGAAATGATATTGATTTTCGGTACATTTTTGGAAGGTTCAAGAATTCGAAGAATAGAACCTGGGTTGTTTTGGATTGATAAAGTATCAAGGGCCTTCAGGACGGCGTCAGAGGGGTTTCTAGAAAGGGCATAGGATGCCTGATTCGACCTTCCTGCCTTATATTTTGACGTAGACGAACTCTTTTCAAACGCCAGCGTACCAATCTTGAGGTGGGCTTGTGTTCTTTAAGTGAAAGGAGGTTCATGATCAGAGAATATAGTGAACCTTTGACCAAGTAAATATGGTCGACAATATTTACAGCTCCAGACAATGACTAAAAGCTCTTTTTCGGTTGTCGAATACTTCACTTCTGCTGGCTTCAATGTCCGGGAGGCAAAGCATATATAGGGTGATCATTTTGGGATAGTATGCCGCCGATAGCGTAGTTTGAGGCGTCTGTAGTCAGCTCAAAGGGTTTTTCGAAATCAGGATATGCCCATACAGAGTATTTTCTTGATATATTTCGTTATTGGCTTCGTGAGTTTGGCAAAATTTCTAATGAACTTTCGATAATAGCCCAAAAATCGCAAAAATGATTTTATATCCTTTTGAGTCTTCGGAATTGATAGCAGTGATCTTTAGGGGATTAGGTTTGACACGGGTGTAATCGTGTGTCCTAAATATTTCACTTTCTTTCGAAGGAATTCGGATTCATCCAATTGAATCTTCAATGGGGCCTCACGTATTTTTGAAAATACTTGTTTTAGGTTTTGGATGTGCTCTTGGAGACCAGTCTAAAAATCATCCATGTACAGCATGCAATTTTTTTGCAAGGTTTCGAGAACTTCATCCATTACTCTCTGAAAGCTTGATGGTGCACTTTTAAGACCAGAAGGCATCTTCAAATATTCATGGTGCCATGGTCAACATTGAATGCTGTTTTTTCAATCGAATTTTGAGCTATTCCGATTTGGTAGAACCCACTGGCCAAATTGAGAGTCATGAAATATTGAGCACGTCCCAAATTGTTCAATATATCGTTAATATGAGGAAGTGGGTATCGATCTCCTATTGTTTTTTAATTGTTTTTCATGAATCGATCTTTCAATCAATAAATCTCTATTAATTGATTATCGATAACTTGAAATTCGAAATATTTCACAAAATTGATTTATTAAAATTTCGGTTTTAAAAAAAATTATTTCACAAAGTACAAGCTCGAGACGACTTTCTCTAATATGAATTACAATTGTCGCTGTGGGAGTCCAGATAAGAGATTCTTGGAGATGCACTGTCAGCATATTATGTTTCCATGGGAGCACCATAACTATGGAAACTGTCGCTAGATAACTTGTATCTAATATGTTACCGGCATCCAAGTATATGAGAAAACATTTGACCAATTTTGTGAATAGTGCGACAAGACATATGTAAAAAATCTTTCTGAAAATGTGCTTATATGCTATTTTGAGGAAAAATCAAAAATTATAAAACCTCCCACGTTATGGAGTGTTTGCTTAATGTTGAAAAGTACATTGACTGTTGAGGAAAATGTTAAATTGGTCCCGCCCATCAAGAACAGAAGCGTGGGATACGAGGAAAAAATTCTAAAGTTTTATAAAGGGATGATATCAATGCATTTATTCAAGATTCTGATAAAGGAACAAATTCACTTCAAAAGGTCCATATTTATACTTTCATTTAATTTGTAAGATTAGTAAATGAGAAAAATTTAAATAACAACTTCATAAAAGTTGTAATTTCTATTTTTTGATTCAGTAAAGAGAGAAGCCAAAGAGTAATTCATCAAAAATTCAGTATAATTCAACCTCTCCTATAAATAACTATCATGAAATGAAGTTTTCTTTATTTGTCATTATCTATCGTCATGGAAACGCGCAATTATTAATATATATATATATATATATATATATTGATTGTCGAATCTATAGTTTTCCTTTCTTCAATAAAGGTATCTTGCGATATCGATAGTTGAGAAATACAAGATGCAGCGAACGCCATTTTGGCAAATCATTTGCCAAGCAAAAGGTGTCGTACAAAGAATGTGGAAACTGCAACAGAAAATGATCTGATATATAACATTGAAGAGAAATCCAATGTGTTCAACCCCCTACATCATTCTAGGCTCGAGAGCACCTCAAATATTATAAAGGAAAACATTGACTTACGACGATATTTTTCTAGCAATGGAAATAGTATATTGTTTACCAGGTACGAAAAGCCCAACATTCCTGGATGACTGTGAAGATTGGTAAGTCGAGGCGCAAGCCATCAGACTGTGGGTGGAGGGCAGTTGTTCTGGTCTCGCTAATTCCCATCAATTCACAAACTTTCCTGAATAAATTCGATTCGAAATTTCTTCCTTGATCGGAATGTAGCTCCATTGGCACTTCAAACCTTGTAAACATGTTGTCCACCAGGGCTCTTGCAACGGTGAATGCTTCTTCATTGGGTAAGGCGTGAGCTTCAACCCATTATTACTGGCATCTGTGTCCAAACCAAACAGGCCTCGTTGACGTAGGAAACTCAAAATGGAGCTGGAACATAGAGCAACTTTCAGTTTTCCAAATGCTCGTTCACTTTCGTTGGACCAGACGAATTTGACTCGATCTTCTGTCAACTTATGTAGGGGTGCCGCAATATCAGCAAATCCTCCTACGAAACGACGGTAGTAGGTGCAGAGACCTAGAAAACTCCCCACTTCACGTTTGTCTCTTGGCC
>JAVJAQ010000208.1:0-30595 GCA_032362365.1 Zygogramma bicolorata
AAATTTCGTATAAAATTAAATAATAATGGAACACCGATTAACAGAACAAAATCGAATGTAGATGCGATCATGGATATCATAAAAGAAAAAAAAACGTATTTTGAATTCGAAAATAATTTTTATCAATAATAATTTGGTATGGCAATGGGTTCACCACTTTTTCCAATTTTCAGTAGTATTTATATGCAGTATTTTGAGGACTCTTTCATAAAAAGTTATCCAAATAGTCCAAAAGTGTGGGGGAGATATGTTGATAATGTTTTTGCTATATGGAGTCATGGTCAAAATAAACTTGACACATTTCTGGAACATATTAACAAACAAGAACCAACAATATGTTTCACATTAGAAACAGAAAATGACAGTGAACTTCCATTTCCAGATGTAATGATAAAGAAATCGATACGTCATGTAGAGACAATTGTATATAGAAAGAAAACACATATACCAACAGATATCTTCACTACACCTCAAATCACCACACACGTGTCAAGAAAGGTATAGTGAAATGCCTTTGTGATAGAACAAAAATTGTAACTCACAAGAAAAAATCAAAGAAGAGATTCATAAAATCAGTATTGAAAAAAAATGGATATCCAGATAAATTGATAGAAAAAACTTTAACAAATTGAAAATCAGAAAACAGTCCACAATGAAGACATACAAAATACACAATCTGTATCAAACATTATACCTTGTCTGTCTGAAAAGATAAAACAGATCGACAAGAGATAGCTCTTGTTACATGTTACAACAACATTCAAAACAACAAAGACTTCACGGTCAATACTGATTCCTACCAAATCAAATAACACAACGGAAAACACATTTATCAAATTCTTTGTTCACACGGTCAAAAACATATCGGTGAAACGTATCAACTATTGGAAGTGTGAAAGAGTGAACACAGGATGTACATCAGGAACAGACAGATAGGTGGTTCTAAATTATCAGAACACATTCTTACTGTCGATGGAGATCACACAGTAGAATGGAACGACACTAAAATTATGACGAAAGAGAGCAATGGAAGGAAAATAAAATTAAAGGAATCTGCTTTCATTATGCTGTCTGGTGGAGAATGCATATCTATGAGTTCGCTTGATATGGATCTCGGATGGCTGCCCCTCCTGGAGGAAAAAATATTATGTCAGATTCGAAATATTTGACGAATGTCAATTACGAAGATTGCCAACAACAAGAGATATTTGCATTTGAACAGGAATTTACGCATAGGTTTTGGGAACGGAAGCGGATTTAGTTTCCGAAACATTAACGATAAATATTTTCATGTATACATTAGTTCTTATTATTTTTTTGATAAGCAAAATTTGAGATTATTGAAGTTGCTGACTAATTGGACTTGTTCTATCCAGGAAGAACTGTTTTCCAATAGACGTAGCAACTTTTCGGGGTAGAATAAAAAACTGCCTTTCTACACTTCTATACATATATGAAGAACCAGATATAAACGTTGGATATTCCAGCATTCTCTCCTTAAGGAATGATTGGGAGATGGTAACTATGGAGAGATTTTTGAAAATGATATCCGAAATCACTGATTGTTCATACAATTTCATTCCAGACTGCCGTTTTTGCCTTCCGAACGAAAAAAAAAACGAACATCATTGAATTACTAATACTTCTGGATGTATATCATATTCTCTTTCTGAATTTGCTGAATGGCAATTTTTTTTTGAAAATTCATCGTGATGTTTCAACAGACAATTTAGAAGAGAATATTTAGTGAATTCGTTTCAGACATCTGAGAAGATAAATAGGGTTTCAAGAAATAGTTGAGTATCCATGGAGGTAGTCAAAAGCTATAAGAGTATGTTGGCAATAAACGGCAATAACTCAGCATAATTAATGTCGATCCAGATAGTTTGTTTGAATCATTACTTTTGATTCGTGATGAAATAACAAATCATGAATGAAGTTTATCTCTCACGGATACATTCACGCCTATATTCTGCTATCGTGTACAGAAATAAACGCACAAATCAGCAAGCGTTCCCGCATAACGGTTAATGAGCTAAATCAAACAAGCAATTAATGCGAATTTACCCTTTTTCGTGTTAATAGCTGTTAAATGGTCCAATATTTCAGGCATATAGGTCGATTTACCGAAAGGAAATAACGTCAAGCGCTCAAAACTTGCGTGACTGGCAGCTGTTAGTCATTGCTATAGTCTGGCTCTCCAAACTTAATCCAGGCAATGCAACCTTTCCATTCTCCGACTCTATCCAAATAACATCTCTGTCGTTCGTTACACACTATCGGGGTTGCCAGCGCCTGTGCGGAAGTGGGTTCGGTGTTTGGGTGATAAAATGCAACTTTCTAGTCCAATTGTATTCCCTACACGCTAAGTTTCATTTGTTGGACGGAAGAAAATCGTTTGATGAATTTTGTGCGATCATGGAAACGAATGGAGTATCTCACCTTGATATAGATAGAACTGTGCCTAAGAAAGTATATTCCGCTCTACCAGAATATGACGAATCACTTTTATTTTTCATTTGAATTGAAGAACAGAAGTGATTTTTGATCTAACCGAATTCTGAAGAGAATGTATCGAATTCGTTGAAACACGTCATTATCAAAACAAAAGTCGAATGCCTTTAAACGAACTTAAAAATCAAGTTCAATTAATAACAAATATTTATTCATTCTTTCATTGATTTCACAACATTTCTACGTTCATTTCAATAACAATATTTTCCAATTGAAACTCAAATTACAAAATCCGGTTTTATAAAGACACGCTATTGACTTTCATCTTTTTATAACTTTTTATTATATATCTGTTCATCACAAGAAACACTAATCTTTATTATGGCTACTTACTAAGATAAATAATGTTAAACAAGATAAAAAACATAGATCAGTTCAAATAGTTTGAAAACAAATACTGATAACTACTGAAGATAAATATCTCCCAAAAGCTAAAGTAGTAGTGAATGAAAATACATCAAATGCCAATTTTAAGTTGGGACAAAATATTTGAGGTATCGTTTGATTTCGACAGGATCATAAATTTTTTTGTATGAATTTACAGTATTAGAGTAGGTTCCGAGATATCTGATCATTTAACACATATTACTATTTTGTTTTGTAAGGTGCTGAAGGGCCTAAAAATGGATTTGAAATCGAATATTGCAGATTTGAATATATGAACTCGAAATGTTTCAGTGTTAAATACAATACACTGATGATTGGTGAAAGTTGTTGTCTCAAATGATGATCTATTGTCAATCATCATAGGTATTTTTGCTACAAGCATGATAGAAGATCTCTGAATATTCAACGTGAATTTATGTTTGGCCAACCACGGGTCGACAACTTGAATTCTTTCGATTTTATTTCTTTCATATAAGTGGTAATGTCTATTTTTGTTCCGAAAAAAAGGCCAAAAAATGATTCAAACTTCATTCTCTTCTCAAAATTACCTAAGTTTCTTATTATGTTGGGTCAATAACTGACAAGAAACAACTGGTTCGTGCCAGTGTAGGCTTCTTAACGAAAGAAATTTCTGCATATGCTTTTGGTGAGACGATATCAATTTTTCATTTTCAATGAATGAATGTTATGTGCATAGTGCCACAAGTTGAAAACCATAGTCAATTCCTACCCTTCCTATCATTTTCCACTTAAACCAAAAAATTGGGTAATATCAACTCTGACACCTTGCAATATATCGTTTAACGAACATCATCTTTCAGAATTATACAATTATGTTTTATGATTTCTTCTTCACCGTATACTGTACCGTATTTCATCATTATTTTCACTGAAGCATAGTAGAGCAAGAGATAGTTGCATAAAAAGTGAAGTAGGAGCATGAAAGATTATTATTTCAGAAGATTCCATTACTATCTTAGTTTTTATTGGGTTCCCAACCTACCACAATCTGAAAAAAATCGAATTAATTTTGGAATATATTCAGATCAAAATGGCTGATTTCGATTCTAACCTAAAAAGCTGCTGCTCCGATTGAAAAGAGTTCCTTCTGAATGAAACAAGTGCTATTAGTCAGAAACTCTACATATAACTCAAATTCTCCTATAAAAGGAAAATACAATTAATATTTATCAAAATAATTTGCGTTGTTATCGTTTCGGAAACCAAATCTGCTTCCATTTTTAAAACTTGTTCACGAATATATCTCTTCTAGGTCCGTTTTCGAAAATCTGTCAAAATTATGACTGATTTTCGAAAACAAACCTTGATTTAGTACGCGTAAAAACCCTCTTTCACTCAGTTTTCCTTGAAAATCTGAGAAATTAATTGACAGAGGAGATTTACTTTTGAAATATGGAAATGTTCAAAACTTCCAATTGTAATTCTGTTTCGAAAGAAGTCTATTCTGACCTGTGATGACGAAAAATTCCGGTGAACCGACTTTGGAGTTATTGAAAGAAAAATAATTTAATTATTGAAAGAAAAATAATTTCACCGTCACACAATGTATTCGGGAAAATGAAATAAAAAATACATTTTTTTCTCAGAGTACCTATGAGTATCCGTATACGACAAATGAAACCGTGAAATTGGATCGCCATGACTCTGATCCCCAAGTATGAACTGACAGATGGGTGATTTGTTGGTCTTATACATCAATGGATCATTCCTAGGTACGAAACCAAACTTGATTTTTCATGTAAGCTATCTATTATTCTATTAGTACATTGAAGTGATGATTGAGGGGATGCTGCTTTGTGGACTCTGTCATTCCTTCAGAATACTTTTGAAAATCGTCGACTTTTTGTCTTTCCATAAAAATCAAAGTCACTTCTTAGACACCAAACCAATTCTCACCTCTGCCTCTTTTTTTCATTCTTATGTGCTCTGACTGGTACGAAATAAATAAGGGAATTTTCAACTGCCCAAGAGCTTTTAGATCTGGATTTTTTTGCTGAAGCCTGTTTTAGTATATACAACAAAACTAAGATCACACAAGCATTGCGACGCCCAAATATCACACAGCGTTTAGCGTCTGCTTACTCACGTTTTCCCCACTACTGCTACCATTCCCAACCACTCTTTCCTCATTCTCCCCCAAGTCAGCCCATGAAGTATTTTCCCTGGGGTCTTCTTTGGAGTAAATCCACTAAAGAAATTGAGAAGGTGAAAGTTCAACATGTTCTACCTACTCAGTGTGTAGTTTATTCAACAAAATGCTCATTGCGGGATAAAAAGCGAAAGCTGACATTTTGTGAGGTTATGTAAAGATATGACATTGGTAATGAAACGGAGTTCATTTTTGCAGTGCCGCTGAGGAGTATGAAACCTTCTCGCATATTTCAAATATGAACAAGAGGGAATAAGACACCGAATTATCATGTGTTATCGAGAACAAAAAAAAAAAAATTTAGATATCGTTGTTAGTTGGTAAGTATCACTGAATTCCGAAGAGAACAGCAACTTTTGAAGGTCTGTTGTATTCGACCAAGGAATCATTTGCACATCTTTCATTTGCAAAAGTTGAAAATAGTTATAACTGAATACTTACTGATTTGAGGTTATGTTGGAAGAGCACATAGCTGAGGTCCTTCGAAACCTGGTATCCTTTGACATTGAGTTGTCTCTGAAACGAAAGCAAAGAACTAATCATGAATACTGTTTGAACGTCATTATTATGTGGTGGATAAATATTTGTTCCGTAGTTTTCTGGGTTTCTTACCTACCACAATCTGAAATAATAAGAATAAATATTTCAATCTATACAAATTTGCCTATCAAATGACTAAAAACCTTCTTTTATCAAACCTACAAAAACTGATATAAATATAGAAATACTTATCGTTAACATTTCGGTTCTCAGAACTTATACGCAAATTCCTCTTCAAAAGCAAAAATTTCTTGTTGATAATCTTCTTAATCAACATTTGTCAAATATTTCATATCTGACATAACATTCTGTCCTTCAGGAGTGGTAGCCATCCACGATCTATATCAAGCGAACTCATAGAGATGCAATCTTCAACAGACAGCATGAGGAAAGCTGATTCCTTTAATTTCATTTCCTGCCATTGATGTCAAAAGAAAGCAATAGCAGGAAAATAAAATTAAAGGAATCTGCTTTCATCATGCTGCTTGGGGAAGATTGCATCTCTGTGAGTTCGCTTGATATGAATCGTGGATAGCCACCCCTCCTGAAGGACGAAATGTTGTGTCAGATATGAAACATTTGACAAATGTCGATTACGAAGGTTATCAACAAGAAATTTTTGCATTTGATTAGGAAGTTGCGTATGAGTTTTGAAAACGGAGGCGGATTTAGTTTCCGAAATGTTGAAGATAAGTATTTTCATATATATAATACTTCTTGTGATTTGCTGACTAATTGGACTTGTTCTACGTTTGCTTGAATGTGAATCGAAACGTCATGAGTACACTCAATTTGAAACTTGGTACCAACATCTATTCATAATAATTCATTTACTTTTTATTTTTTTTTTATCAATATTTCATATTCGTTATCTCAATTATTTTTTTCTATCGATCAATCCTTAATTTCTTCATTGACCAAAAAATCCATTTGAACTTTTCGTTTGAGATTTGATTTTCTCACTTGATTTGTATTTTTTCCTTTTGTTCTTAGGAACAGGTTTCAATAGAGTTGATCATGTAAACAATGGTAGTTCGAACCATTACCATGGACTTGTTCTATCCAGATGAAACTGTTTTTCAATTGACGCAGCCACTTTTCGGGGTAGATCAAATATCTGCCCTTCTACACTAATAGAGATTCTAATATTGATTCTCATTTTTTCAGATTTTGGTAGGTTAAAAACACAGAAAATTACGGAACAAATAATCATGAATATTCTGTTGAAGGTGTGCTAGATTTTCAGTGGGAAATAATGTTTCAAACATTCTACCTAACTCTTTTTGGTAGAAAATATTTGGACATATTTTGAGGAAGGTGGATTCATGAAAAAGTTGATTTTTGAGATTTTTTTCTCCTGAGAATGATTTGAATTCTTATTTAATCTGTTTATATGGCAAACTAGCATATCTGAACTTGTCTCTGTAATCTTAGGTCATACTATTGCTACATTATGGCACAAAGTAACGAAGGACGAATCTCCAATAGAATAGACGAAAGGTTCGATATATGATTTAGTTTGACTTCGTGAATGTCGTCAAGAAAAGGTATTTGAGTTTTTGGATATACTCTTTCGATCAGTATCTCAAATCATTCAAAAACGGTACGTAACTGACCAAACAGTCAGTCAAAGTCAATTAATATATTGCAGTTACGCATCGAGATGAACATCTTTTCATTTTCTAGGAAAGATATTTCCGAAAATGAACACTGTTATATCCAATTCAGGAATATTTGATGAAATGGATCTCTACGAATATCTCAGCAAACATTATTATCGTGAAAATCTTACAGGAGATCATAAGTGGTTTTCAAACTGTTGTGCACCCATGAATAATAGTAAGATAATGATCTCTCTTGATATGAAAATGTTAGAGGGTAAGCGTAGATCTTTGCTATAAGGCCTCATAAGGCCCATCACGCTTCTTCTGCATAGGTTAGGGTAACTTAATAGAATTTATAAGCCCACCCGTTTGAGGGAGTTGAAAACTTCGACTGATTTTATCTTCCTGTTCACAGCGCCACCCGTAGTTAACCGAAGTGTTTTTGAACATTGGCATATATTTCTGTTCTTGCATAGTGGTCACTTACAATATATCTAACTTAGAGAAAGATGACTACGCAATAATCAGGATAGAATATTTCAAAAATGAATTGAATGTATATCTCACTCTATATAGAGAGGTTTTTTTTATGTTCTGGTTCCCACGAAAAGGGGTATCCTATAATGTTCAGAAAACATCGTGAGAACCAAGGGAAAGAAGGTAGGAGTTGGTGTTCTTCTTGAATTTCTGAAGGTTGTATGCCTCGGGGAACACCTCCCTAGGCAATGAGTTCCAAAGCCTCGCCGTTCGTTGGATGAACGAGTCTTTGAAGAGAGATGTTCTGCAGGTCTCCAAGGTGACCACAAAGGGGTGTGAAGACTGAACCTGACGGGTCAATCTCGAAGAGACTGCCAAAGGAGGAAGGATTGTCGACATTTCACGAGAGCATCGCCCATGAAAATATCTATAAAATAGAGACAGATCGCCAACTTTTCTACGGTGTTCCAGAGAAGTGAGCGAGTTTGTTAGTTTGTGAAGAATAGAGAGATTCAAGTATAAAATTGTCATTCTGTCCTCTTCAGAGCGCATATCTTTTCTTTCTCTGATGCATCTCTGTCCTCTCAAGAGTAATCATAAGTGGCTGTTCTCTGTAAAATTTCCCGAAGTTATCAGAGATATCTGCATTCTGTCACAAGCACGCTCACCAACCAACCTATGAAAATCATAATAAGGTTTTTTGCATACGCTATAGCGTGAAGATTATCATAGTTGGGGTGGTTCACGAGATTCTTTCAAATGAAACTCCACAGTAGTGGTGATAGTATCCTTGCCTGTGGATATCCCTCCATTACTGATAATCGGACTCCTGATAAAAAAACATTTCTGATTTCAACGCTTTGATTATGGCTCGCGAAAAACTGTTTCATCCTCTTAATTCAGTTTAGATAATGATAGAACCAGAAAAGAAAATCCTTCAGAATAATCTTTCCTTATCGAATGTTCCTTGAACTGAATTATCTCGAAGGATATGCTTTCTTCATGTGAGTTATGGAATTTAGGGAGAGGTACTAAAAAAAACGTCCATCGGTATCAGAGGTCCACTCATCTTGACGAATTATTTAAAAATAGCCTGGCAACAAATGAGATTGGTAGGAGAGATACACATGGCACTCAGTGTATAGATGGTAATGAAGCATATGCACTCACCAAAGTGTTGTTAGTAACTAAAACTGAAACGACGAAGTTTTTACTAGTATCGAGAATAGATAGGCTGCCGTCGTCTGCTTGGAAAACGAAGTGGGTTGAAGAAATCCACGATGAAGGCAATCTTCTTGGTGTGAGGTCTCCCTGTAATGATAGAGCTACTTTAGAAATTGTAATCTATAGCAAATTAAGCGTTATATGAAAGATAGATCGATTTATTTTAACGGTCACTTTGCGTTTGTATTCACCATGAGAAGGTTTGGTGAAATGGGAATATAGGGAGAAATCATGATGGAAGAACGTTAAGAATAGCACATCGTACACAGAAGTATTGGAAAATGCTATCTTGTTCACCAGGTAGAAAAAGCCAAACTTTCCTGGCCACTGTGAAGATTGCTGATTCCAGAAATATGGCTTCTCCCACGTGGTAAACATAATATTTTCTCGCATATCCCTGGTAAATTTTAACATTCCAGACAAAATTTCCCAAAGAAAAAGTCAAGAGTTCCTTACTGTAAGGAATGATATTTCCTTACTGTAAGAAATGATTTTCCCTTTCTGTGAAGAAATGATATTTCCTTACAGTTGCTAGTGTTCTACAAGAATGATTAAAAACATTGTCCATAGTAACTCAAGTAATTTAATAACGAACTCCAAATCACCACGATTTGCAGAAAAATAGTATGTTAACCTCACATGAAAAGCCACATTCCTTCACAGTCCTCTAGGAATGTCAGGCTTTTCCTACATCAGTAGAATCATTCATTTTTGTGAATCAATCTGTTACAGAAAACACTGATGATCACAATTGAATTGATCACAGATCGACAGTAACGAAGTTTTAAAATTCGCAAAGGAAACCGTGATTTTGAAAATAAAATATTATACCTAGATACGATGGAAAAATTGAGATTACAATCATCATTGCTAAAGATATTTCAATTATTATTGCTAACATAAATTTTTGCGATTAATGTTTGGTACTTTTAGAGATAATTTACTGAAATCATTTGAAAATGTTTTCTCGAAAATGTTTCATAATTTGGTAGACAGATCAGAATTGTGACGTTCAGCAGGTTCAACCAAGTATTTTGTTCTCTGTAATTGGTGAAATTCATATCCTACGTTGTGTGGATATGAAATCATAACGATTCAGTTGACTGGAATCCGTTCAGTGAACTCTAAAGAAATCAGTATATTAACGGATGGGAGTGGAAACCTAAAATTATTTTTTTTTTATTTTTTTTTGTAATGTCAAAATTTCCTAGCAATTTGGGGAAAAATATATTCGATTGATTTCAAAGTGGAAAATACTCCACCATTCGAGTTCATTCTCTCAACAGAATTGAAATTATGCCTCCGTGAGGAAATGGATGAATTTTTTGAACTTTTCTGGAAAGAGTAATTAGTACAATCTATTTGTATTGATAAAATTTATTTTCCTTCCCTTTTCATTTTTCCTTTGGTTAACATGATACATTCACATGTTGAGCTGAGTGGGAAAGTAGAAGAAACGTATATGTATCGTTGGTTATATAGATCAGAAACAAAAGAGGGCCTAGAATTGGCCCTGGAGGTGCTTCTCCTCTGAATGTTACTCTACATTTATTTGCCTGCAATTACTATTTGCTGTCTATTGAGAATTCGAGTGGTTATTAGTTATCAGGTGAGACTTCAAACAAACAGAATGATTTACACTATGTCAGTGATATCTGATTTTGCTCCCATAAAGCGGCAATGTTTGAATTGTAGGTCAAAATACAGAACTCTGTCTTAGCAGACCACAACAAACTGTGTAACATATTCAGTTAATTCTCGATTTTGTTGAATTCGAAAGAAAAATAAGAGAAAAAAATCCGGTTGAACCGACAATGCATTAATGAATGAGTTAAGAAATACAAAGTTGAACCGTTTCTTATCGAATCAATGAAAAAATAAGTCAAATGACGGCTGACATGACCTCCCACATATACTGCGCCATCTACTTTGAGCTTTGCAGAATAAGTATATGCCATTGGGATACCAAATTGAGATCGCCGCGCCAGATTCAAGAAAACTTCAATTAATCTGCACCACTACGACAACTATTGCTTTTTAAAGGTTAGAACTTTGACGTTGTTTGAAAATTCCAAACAGTAAAACTTTGTGAGCAACCATTACAGTTTTTAGAGTTTTTCCACTTTTTACCATGTAACCATGAATTGTACTTGATAAACATATAAGTTATAATTTTAGTTATATTCCAAAATTTCAAAATAATATCGTAGCGCCACTTTGACCAAGACTTTAACTAATAAGAACCACTTCGACATTGTTTCAAACTTCTCACCAGAGGGCGTATCGCTTATCTTGAAATCGCAATTGGCATCATTGATTTCAGTGAACGAGCTCTGAGATATTTACGAGGCAGCCACCGATCCAACGTCGAAATACCTCACAACTTAATACGGAATTGCGGATATTAACGGATTTCTCAGATGTTTCGGAGTTTACGACTGGTGCTGCGATAACTTATGGTTCGCCCACCTTCGGCAACGTCCCAAACTTTACTCGTTATTTATATTTAGTGCGGAGAGTATTTATCTGTCGAGAGAGGATTTATCGAAAAATGTAATTGGGTTCTGTAAGCGAAGAGACGAACAATTTTCGGTAATTACAGCAAGAGAAGTTAACGTAGACGAGCTGGTAGAACATATTTTTGATTGCCACTTGCAAGTTGGAGAAGTTGTCAATGAAAGTTGGGAGCTGATCGATGAGTGCAGAGAGTTTCGAATGATAACTTCAAACTCATGGAAAGAATATACAGCGCTTTTTTTAATGTCCCTCCTTTTATTTTTTGAACGGGTCAGCTCAACTTGGGATAATGAGGTGGATGCATAAATACCAAATTTTGGAGTAAAATTGACAGATGAAAAGTTCAAGATGGCGACTGGGCGCCATCTGGAAAATAAAAATGAAATGGAAAGGAGGGTCTTCTGACACATCACTTTGAAGCTCCTGACGAAAACTTTACAACCCTAGAATATGAAGTGAATATCTTCACCTACTACAAAATGGCGGGACATTCAATAATTACCTAAATACAAACACAGTAGTATCGATATTTCTAGAAATATTCGTTTTTCTCTGCCATATGGCAATCTCAACAACCCGATTGGGTTCGATAGATTATTGTTTGTTCATAAAAAAATGCAAAAATGTCAGTACGTCAACGAAAATTATTGTTCAGTTCAAATATCCTCTTCAGTTTTCGATTTCAGTAAAGAGGATCTCGTAATCTATTACCAAATGGTCAATTGAACAAGTTCAACAAGGGAACTGTATTTGAATATGCTGAAAACTATTGTTGATCCTCTAAACAAGATGGAGCACCACTACATTTTTCCAGACAAGTAAGAAGCTATTTGGATAATACTTTCCATGGTCGTTTGATTGGCCATCGAGGTCCTACGGAATATGTTCAGCCCGCCTGCCAGATTTGACACATTTAGACTTTTCTGAAGGGGCTATTTGAAGCAGAAGGTGTACTAAACTGAATCTGCTTAAACATTAAATATACGACAGAGAATAATAAATATTTGTAGAGATATCGACGTTGCTGTGTTCGAAAATGTGACGTGAAATATTGGATAGGCTGTTCTTATGTCGAGACGTTTAAGGCAATTATTTCGAGCATCTTCTGAACTACTAGATGTTCCACCATTTCATAGTAGGTGAAGGTATTGACTTCATATTCTAGGGTGTGAAGTATTCGTCAGGAGCTTCGGAATGATGTATCAAAAGACCACCCTTTCATTTAATTTTCTTTTTCAGATGGTCAGTTTCACTCTAGAATATAAAATTTATTCATCAATTTTATTATCCCAATTTTCAATTTTTTGATTGAACCCGTTCAAAAAATAAAGGAGTGGGAATTTAAAGAAAAGCACTGTATAGTCAGCTCGGGTTAGTGAATTCGGGGCAAGTGTGAACAATTGCATTTGATGAGCGGCCAATTTCAGCTCTATCTGGCATATACATGTACAAATCTTCGTTTGACCTACATACGTTGAAAAATACCCTGCACACTGGAATTCCACAGATCATTCAGTGTAGTTGTAGTTCAGTGTAGTTGCCGCCCTCGTTCCGAATTGATGCCCGAGTGAACTAGAATTCTTTGAAAGTATCGAAATCTGAGTTTAATTGACGGTGCAATTTGAGTTCTATGCATGTTTATGTACTGTGGGGGTGTGGATACATTCCATTGGAATAGACAGAATTTTTTTACTACAAAAAAGAATAAAAAGAATCATATACAATTTACAATATAGAGAATCTTGTAGAGACACTTTCAAGGAACAGAGAAGACTAATTTTGACTGGAATATATATTTTTTCAAAATCTTCTGTTTCATTCTCTGAATTGAAAACAAATTGTAATTCAACCAGGATGTGCATAGGTACCAGACGAGGAGGGCGAAATAAAACCACATAGAGAACTTTAGTGCCAGTACATTTTGAAAATCACCTTAATGTGCCGGAAGCTTATACAACAAACTACCGTCAGAAATCAGATCTGCTACAACTATGAATATTTTCAAAAAAAAAATGCAAACGTTGTTAGTTGAAACAAGTTTTTATATCATAAATGAATTTTTTGGAACATATTGATAGTCTCGTTAATGTATAGTGAGAAAGCTGTTATCAATTAATATACTAGCCGTTCATTTTGTAGTCTCTATCTGTATGTCTACTGGACATGAAAATGTGTGATATTACTAGCAAATGAATATTTTATAAATATGAACATGTAGACTCTTCTTGTTTTATAGTTTTACATTTATAGCCTCAGTGACTAAACCTCGTGTTCCTTGTAGCACTTTAATAGCGAATGAATATCTATCTACAACCTTGGTTGACAAATGACATCATTATCACGCCCATTTTCCTTTGCACTGGTATATGGAAATGTTTAGACCTCCACTAACGTCTGGGATCCAAAAGAATGACTACTCAAAAAACGTTTTTAAATCCGATATTACATATTTTCAGAGATGAGTAAACAAAAATAGAATATTCACAACGGTTTTCCCGGCCAGTCTCAAATCTACCTTCACAGTAGGTTTTGACACCTGTCAGAAAACAACTACTCCCTGGCTAATACCACGAAGGGCATTGAATTATATTCGACCGGTGCCAGTGCAGGTTTCTTCACAGAAGAAAATCCGGCATTTGCTTTTAGCGATACAAATAATGAATTGATTTTCATTATAGGGACTGACACACTTGCAGATCGGTTTCGGGCTATTTTGCCACTCGTCAGTACAAGGCAGTGCTATCATCAACATAAAGTCGATGACTTCCCATAATTAAAAATCAAAAACCTTCATAGTATCAAGCCCCGACCAGAGCTGATGCGAACAACGAAGTTGTTGCGCCATCTACCCATGGACGAGGTATTCCAAAAACAAACGGAATTCGCCCATTCCTCTTGCGAGGAAAATGTAAAAACAATCGACATTGTCGATGGGCTAAACCTACTGTGTAGGTAGATTTGAGACTGGCCTGAACGAATTGTTCGAAAGATGATTTGATTCATTTATTTGTTGAATATACATGAAATGAGACGTTACCGGTATATTAGTCATATTGCCAACCACGGCTATGCATCTTCAGGCCCAGTCTAAGTTTTTTATAATATCTATGACTGCTTCATAGTTCTTCGTATTGAAGAAGATAATCGCTATAAAACTCTTTTCTAGTTGCATAGCCTTCGATATTTGAATAATTTTATCACATTGAAGAAAATAATCAAAATGAATGAAATGATTTATTCCCTCATAATTATCGAACTAAAGTCCAGTAAAGGCAGGTAGGTATATGTGAATGTTCTGCCTTTGTTACATCGATTAGTATTAATCGGTGTAATCTACGGTTGCGTTTTCGCAGAGTACCGGACAGGGCAGCGGGCAAAACTTTTTTATTTGAAGAGATAGACCCATGGTTCCTCTGGAGAAAATGATCAGCGTCGAAAAATACGTCGATTGAACCCAACTTGATTTTTTCTCTGTATGTACGTCTGTCTGTCTGTCTGTCTGTCTGTCTGTCTGTCTGTCGTTGGAATTTATGTAACACGATAGCGGTCGAACGGAAAGAGATATCGATTTGAAACTTGGGTCATTTTTAACCCTCGTAGAGGTGCAGAGACCTATTGATTTTGAGGAAAATCGGAAAATTGGAAAGTGGTTTTTCCGGCATTTTTTCGACAAAATTTGGCCTTTCGGTTGTAACACGTTTCAGATCGCAGTTTTGACTGGAAAAATTTTTACTTGCCATCGAAGGACTCCTTATTCTTTCCTACAAAGACCTATTGTTGGGGAAAAATTAAAAAAAATTACTTTAGATTCTATGGGTGTTTATTGGGTAACGTGTCGGTTTCTTTCGGACACTCTGTAGACCATACCGTTGCTCGTAATCAAAAAACGAAAGAACTGTCGTGGGTGTCTCAAAATACTCTACACTTTTCAGTCGAAACATTTTTTTCTAAACCGATCGGAAAATGGAAAAATCGGGAAATTTCTGAAATAAATTTTTTTCTGAAGTTTTTTTTGTAAATATCTCGGAAACGGATGAGAAAATCAAAAATCACCAAGAGTAAAAAAATGATCATCTCAGTGTATACTATGAAAAGTTCCAGTACATTTTTTTTCTAAAATCAACGGTATAGGAAATATAATTTTTTTTATGAAAACAAACTATATCTCCGAAACCGCTCACTTTATCAAAATTTGTCATGGGAGTGAAATTGTAGATCTCGTCGAATACTATAAGATCCAAATTCATTTTTTCTCTACATTCAATAGTTTAGGAAATATCGACGAAAAGCAAAATTCAATCGACTCGAAAACGACAATCAAAAATCGTAGCATGACGTAACCGTTTAGTCTCCCGTTCGTCAACCACCAAATTTCATAGAGAAAATTACTCAAAGGACGTAAAATCAGAAAAGGAATGGAATTTCGTCAAACAGAAAATTCATGTTAAGTTCAGTGAGCATCGCTGATAGCGATGAAATATTTAAGAGTCGTGTAATGGAGAAATTGAAGATTTTAAACAACCGATGTCATAGAATCGCTGTATTCACACTATTGGTTTCCAATAATAGTTTCGAGACGAATTTCAGAGAAGTTAGGTTGAATATTAATTGATTGGTGGTATAATCGATGTATCCAAACCATTGGTATCCAATGATAGTTTAAAAAAAAGTTGAGATGATTTTTTTATAGTACGAGAAAAATTGAGACAAAAATTGAAAAGTGACGGCATATAATCGATGTATTCATACCATTGGTTTCCAATGATAGTTTAAAAAAAAGTTGAGTAGATTTCTTTATAGTACGGGAAAAATTGAGACAAAAATTGAAAAGTGACGGCAAACAATCGATGTATTCATACCATTGGTTTCCAATGATAGTTGTAAAAAAAGTTGAGTTGATTTCTCTATAGTACGAGAAAAATTGACAAAAAAATTTAAAAGTGACGGCACATAATCGATGTATTTATACCATTGGTTTCCAATGATAGTTTGAAAAAAAGCTGAGTTGATTTCTCTATAGTACGAGAAAAATTGAGACAAAAATTGAAAAGTGACGGCAAACAATCGATGTATTCATACCATTGGTTTCCAATGATAGTTGTAAAAAAAGTTGAGTTGATTTCTCTATAGTACGAGAAAAATTGACAAAAAAATTTAAAAGTGACGGCACATAATCGATGTATTTATACCATTGGTTTCCAATGATAGTTTAAAAAAAAGTTGAGTTGATTTCTCTATAGTACGAGAAAAATTGAGACAAAAATTGAAAAGTGACGGCATATAATCGATGTATTCAAACCATTGGTATCCAATGATAGTTTAAAGAAAGATGAGTTGATTTCTCAATAGTACGAGAAAAATTGACAAAAAAATTTAAAAGTGACGGCATATAATCGATGTATTCAAACCATTGGTATCCAATGATAGTTTTAAAAAAAGTTGAGTTGATTTCTCTATAGTACGAGAAAAATTGAGACAAAAATTGAAAAGTGACGGCAAACAATCGATGTATTCATACCATTGGTGTCCAATGATAGTTTAAAAAAAAAGTTGAGTTGATTTCTCAATAGTACGAGAAAAATTGACAAAAAAATTTAAAAGTGACAGCATATAATCGATGTATTCAAACCATTGGTTTCCAATGATAGTTTAAAAAAAAGTTGAGTTGATTTCTCTATAGTACGAGAAAAATTGAGACAAATATCGAAAAGTGACGGCAAACAATCGATGTATTCATACCATTGGTGTCCAATGATAGTTTAAAAAAAAAGTTGAGTTGATTTCTCAATAGTACGAGAAAAATTGAGACAAAAATTGAAAAGTGACGGCATTTAATCGATGTATTCAAACCATTGGTTTCCAATGATAGTTTAAAAAAAAGTTGAGTTGATTTCTCAATAGTACGAGAAAAATTGAGATAAAATTGAAAAGTGTCGGCATATAATCGATGTATTTAAACCATTGGTTTTCAATGATAGTATAAAAAAAATTCTAGGCTCTAGCCTAGGTCAGTTCGTTTGGGCCTTTGTTAACTGCTCGCTAACAATTGAACGGTTGCTAACCGGACAATTGCCCTTCAACAGACTGATATCCACCCAATGAATATGATGTTTTCCATCAAAAAGTATACTCATTTTGAATCTGGTTCCAAGAGTAATATCGTTCTATAGAAGTCAGCCCTTTTTTTCCATTTCTTCATTGCGATTACTTTGAAGTCCACTACATTTAATATTCAGGGAGAGTCAATGAATTGTTTACTGAATTCTCTTGTCTTCAGGTTGTAATTCAATTAAGAAGATATGAGCATAACTCATGAAAAAATCAGTGATGAAACGAATGCGGCTATAGTAATAATGCTGAAAATTATCTGTGATTGAATGCAAATGAAAAAATCAGAAGAAATAATAGATATGTGATATAATAAATGAGCGGCTTTTACAATAAAGAACTGGGAAACTAGTATTTAACTCACCTCCAATAGTTCTTCTAGCTGCATCCTCGAACCAGTCCAGTAGAGCAGCTCGTCGACGTACCCAACAATCAAAATGGCCGCCACGATTCCGGATATCACCAAACCGATCACCAACAACGAGAAAATTATCGACCACCAGTTGTGACCTTCGTCTTCTTGAAGTGCTAGCTCCTATGGAAGAGTTGTGACTTATAAGTTTCGCAATGAAAAAACTGGATCAATTATTGTGTTGTTATGTGGATTTAAGGGATTTTTTTACAATCAGTTCTATGTTGTGTTTCTATTTCAGAAATTCTTTGAAACTGGGTTTGAAGATTCAAATGGAGCTGAATGAAATCAAGTGCTTTTTTTTAAATCCTGAGCAAGAGTATTGAAGAATTATATTCCTATCTCATCTCAGACTCATTAAACATAACGTTTTCTTGAATGCTATCTGAAGGAGTAGATAGATATATTCGGACTGAAGTTGATCTTAAGTATGCTTCAATTCTAGACTGACAGTTTTGAGATTGAAATGGAAGGAGGTAGTCATAGATCTGTTTGGTTTCAATTTGAGATTGGGATATTGAAATTGTCTACTTACAGAAGACCTAAATCTGCTTTTGAATCTTTGCACATATGATTTTCAGGAAATAGAATACATTGAAATATTTGTGATTAGTGATTTCTTCTATGTTTCAAAATAAACAGCTCATGTAGGACTTCAACGGTAACCATGTGACAATAGTTTTTTCAGTTGATTCATATATATCAACAGAGGAGTGATTGCTAATATATTTTTTCTTCTTCTCTTGTAAAGATTTGAGGAGAGAGCTGAAAAAACTTCATCAAAACTAATAATGCTCTTCTTGAAAATAGTCGTTAAGTTACTTCAAAGTACTCTGGAAGATATGACTCTAGTCATAGAAAATAAAGCAAAACATGGTCTTTGGAAAAAGTGCAGTAGTTTTTGCAGTGTTTTTCAAGATTATGAACCTGGAAAAATGAAAGAACAATATCTTTATAACATCTCCAAACCCAGTTTTCCCCTCTTTAAGTATCAACTTGCTGACAAAATAGGTAAGGAATTATTTTGATTCTCTTACAAACTTCGAAATATAAAGTGAATGTTAATTCGTATCTCCTATCTCTTGATTCACGCGGTGTTCTATGAACATTACAGGACTTCCCTTTCGTGTGAATCTGTATATAAGAAAAACATCGTGTCAATGTGTGTAATTTCAAGTGCTTCATGCATTTTTCATGACCAATCATCCAAAAATCGAATTTACTTCTAACTGATTGAATAAAAGGAATTGAAAATCTAAGGAACATGCACCACTATACGGGTTGTGACAATCCGCCCCTAAGATACGTCTATGAATACATTCGTCAAAAACATACATGGTGTGTTAAGCGCCCACTTCCGTGAAAACTCATGTCTCTGCTGTCAATGCATAGGACTTTCTGAATTTTGAAGGAGAATGAATGACGTGATCTAGAAGGGGAATATTTTGGTGTTATTTGATTTTCGTATCCATTTTTGCTCGACATAAAAATCATTGATTAATAAAATAGAGAAATCCTAATCAGAGGTCTCATTCCTGATGCGGTTTTTTTTTTGACAAAAACAAATAAATTTTGTAATTGTCATTTCTCACAATCAAGTGGTTCACTCAGTGTTCCGGTTAAACTCTGATATTAGTTCCTCATACCACTTTCATACTATCGACCACTTTTATACTTTCATCATCGATCTAAAAATAGTTCTGTTTCAAAAAATGTATTCCTGAAGCAGAGGGAAAAATGATTTACAAGAAATTGAAATGAGCTTAACCTTCATAGACGACGAGATGGCTAGGTGAAAAGTTGATTATATGGGACACAGAATATTCGTTTCTGAAAGGAAGCCATTTCAACAGTATAGCACTGAATGAGCAGTCTGCCAGTCCCGATTAGGAGCTGAGAGAGGTGGAATTATCTGTTTATCCGTATATAAAAACGGTAGAAACTACTAAAATATGTTAGAAATCAATCTGAATGAGAACAGTTTTATATTCAAATTCAGTAAGAAGTAGCTGCCATTGAACAATGCATGGAAGAATTGATCAGGCAGGAAGTTGCAAACAAAACGTTGGTTTTTTCTGATAGTCAGGAGGTAATAAGACCACTCAGCTCATACCAACCCTTTTCATAGCTCGTGGGGAGCTGTCTGAGCGCGCTAGGTATACAGACAATGAGATTGTTCCTCTGGCTTAGGTAGGATATGAAGGGAAAGTGGGCAACAAGGAGATCAACGTCCTAACACATAAAGGAACATCTATGGCTATGATTGAGCCAGAACAGTTCTGCCTTGGCGAAAGCAATTACAAGGTTATCAGGGTAGTAGTGAATAGCCGGCAAAAAAACATGAATAATATTAGTCTGGCAGAAAACTCTCAAAGGCGGTTCTATGAGGAAGAGGAAGAAATCTCCTTTCATGTAGATGGGAAACATACGCAAGGCTAAGACACAAGAGATGTGGCGAAGAGAAACTATGATACTAGATATACGAAGGGGATATGGAGTTCCATCAAACAGATCAAGCTAGACAATAAGGTCTGATATACGAAAAGCATCACAATAGATCTGGAAAGGTCGCAGTGAACCAGGTCTAGAACTAGCTCCATGAGTACTGTAGTTCAATGTTCAGAAACTCAATTATATATGATTTCTTGGCAAATCTGTTAGCGAAATGTTGATTCAGTGCTCTACGGGGCCATATAATGATACTTGATTATCCGCGTAGGTATATTATAGTCTACGGCATTTGAGTTAATTTTAGTTCTGATCATTGGTAGGTATTTCAATAGCTTGTTGAAGAAATATTGATGGCCTACTTTCGCGCATAAAATGAATGAGCGCCACAATAATCATTTCATTTTTATTGATAGTTTTTTTGCTAGATATACATTTTATTTATGGAATTCCAACTGAATCTTGGCATTCCGTCTAAAATAAGTTTTCAATCGCAGCTCTACCAAAATCGAGCAACAATAATTGAACTTAGATGAATTTTTCCACGAACGCTGAAATGTTGAAAATTTTCAATATTCCAACGGCCGCGAAAAAACTCATCTAAAGTACAAAACCTTGATCTGACAATAGTCCGACCGAATTGTGAGAGGAGTATGTTTAAATACCAGTTATTCAAACGCAGGGCTTACTGTCGAAGATGATTTTGTGGTTTTCCTATTCGTGAGGGGCTAAATTGCTGTATTGATGGAGATATGTATTCAAGTTCTTGATGAAGACTTCAGAATGGGAGTCGAAACGTCGACCATATTAACAAGTCGCAGACGGATTAATGCTCGAAAAGACTATTTTCCATTGAACTTGAACTTCATTCTTGGAATAATTCTCCTGTCAAAACAATAGAAGGTACCCATTCATAATCGGAATCGACGGTATCAACATTGTTTGTTGAACTGTGATAAACTTCTCATTGCGATAACGAGAACAAATGCAAAACCTCATGAAAAACTCCAATGGACTGTTGTGAAATGGGAGTTTCGAATAGTTATACAACCCACCGGTGGTGATATATCATTCAGTTTTTTCATCATAAGAAAATAACTGCAGTATGAATTATCACTGAATCAGAACCAAGAGGATTCAATATTCCTTGGAGATTAGTCAGTATTTGAATTTTTTTCACCTTAACTCATTCAGAAAATTCGCTATAAATGGAAACTATAAAATGGTTATCGTAAAACTTGGGCCTCAGAAGGCTGTGGCTGTGAAGATGTTTGTTCATGAGTGTAATTTCTAGTGATGAGTTCACAGAAAAAATTCAAATTGCAAATATCAAAATCTTTTTAAGAAATGGCTCTTTGTATTACTAGGGAAGAAAGTGCCGCTCCTCCTTCCTTAAGATGTAGTTTACTCAGGAGGAAAAAATACTTTACTCTCATGTAATACATACAATTTTTCCTCATACCCACTCGACAAACCTCCCTTTTGAAATTTATTCACAACAGAAAAAACGAATTCACCAATATGTTCGATATAAATATGTACAGGAGAATTGTTTATTGAACGAATTTATCAATATTTGCTATATATTTAAGAGAGTAGTGAGTTGTTTATAATGCATAATCATTCATATTGATATTGAATGTACAGTTTTGAGCAGCACTTATATTGTTTGTTCCTTATTATGGTTGGCGAATTTAGAAATTCGAAACGTAACGACTTTGCACTTCTAAAGTCAACCGCAGTGTTTTTTGTCAGTGATCCACAGTTAAAGAACGTATCCAAGAATTTTGAATGATTTTCTCATTCTCAATTCAAAAAACGTATATATGACATAATATATCCAGTAGTTGAAATATTCGATTCGGAGAACTTACGTTGAAGTAACATTTATGATTGATTTTCACCAGAATACAGGATATACAAGGTGTTTTAGAAATTATAGAAACAATTTGGATAATCAATTCTCACGTTATCAATCAATCAATCAATCAAAACTGTGCTTTAATGTCCAAGAATACATTTCTTATTGACAAAGCAATTGAAGTAGATAAAATTATATTATTGTGTATGTCCACAGCGTCCTTATACAATTTTACATAAAAATACATTAATACGTCAAGAAAAAAAGTACAAGAAGTGAAATAAAATTAATTTGAAATTGAGTTTGCACAATATAAACCAAAATATCTCAAAATATATACATATATATATATATATATATATATATATATATATATATATATATATATATATATATATATATATATACATATACATATAAATAATATATAAAATTAGTGTCAAATATGGGAATTTAAAATTAGAGCTTCAGGTCGCATTACATTACATCAGCTCATATGGATCTCTGAAATCATCATCTTAATACTCCTGCAGGTTATAGTATGATTTAGATAAAAGAAGAATTTTTACTAATCTTCTGAAGCTTATCAAATTTTTCACAGCTCTAAAATGAGACGGCAGATGATTGTACACTTTCTTGCTTTCATAAATAACAGAGTTTTTTGTAAGAGTCATTTTAGGAATTGTCAAACAAAGTTTATTGTTGTTACGAGCACAATTACGAGTATCTATATAGTGACTAGTAGTATTTGGTAGTGAAAATTTCTTATTGTGCATTAGGCGAACAGTTTCTAAAATGAACAGGCTAGTCACAATTGATATTCTTTGGTTGACAAACAATGGTCTACAATGGTCTCTAGCTGCAGCCTTGCATAAGTATCGCACAGCTCTTTTTTGTAGAATGAAAACCGAATTCAGTAGGTACTGATTGCAAAAACCTCAGAATACTATCCCATATCTGAGATGAGACTCTACAAGAGAGAAGTATACATTTCTTGCAATGGCTTGATTAAGTTCGTTTGATACCACTCTAACAGCATAGCAACCTGATGCTAACTTCTTCTTTAGTGATGCAAGATGGTCTTCGAATTTCACTTTGGTTTCAATTTGGTACAGAGCTTATTTACTACTAGATGTTCATCTAGGCTTAGATCGTCAAATTTAAATTCAAATGTTATTATTTTGGTTTTATTTATATTGAGGCAAAGTGAATTCGAATCAATCACAACGTTCTTGAAGTGAGGGGGTGGACAGTACTTTCCTTCCTTGAGAGGAAAGTTTCTTTCCTCTCTAGGGCAGGAAGTATGAGTTTCCTCCCTGATTTGGATAGGAAAGTGTGTAGTTTCCATAGCGGTAGGGGGAAAATGAAATTTTCTCAAGTGAACTGAATGAATTCTGTGAACGATTCAATTGAAGAGGGGCAGACTCAAAGAATTGCTTTCAAAAACATACTTCCATACATCTTCCTCCGTGTAACAACCCACACATTCTGCAACAGTTAAACTTCACATTCGTAGATGGCAAACGAGTTCTATCACCACTACTATCACTTTTGCTATCAGCTTTATCGACTTTGATGCTGTTCAGTAACTCGATTGATTCACTGTCACTGTTTCCTTGTACGTGAACAACTTCGACACTTTTTGGTTTGATCGACATTTCAAACACCTCAAAACTTTCAGGATCGACTGATTTGCGTTACGGGTTTCGCTGTTCGAAACCTGGGCATACGAATGATGTTTGTTTTTGGAGGAAAATTGTTATTACATGTTCTGGATTATTGATAGTACAGGTAATGTGTTCGTTTTTGTCGACAGTGTCGGATCATAAGATATTTTATCTGATGGCATGTCATAATGACAACGTTATGTCACTCAATTTTGATGACATAAGGAAGCTCATTATGGGACTAAGTACCATAATGAATTCATTATGGTACTAAGTACCATTATGGTACTAAGTACCATAATGAAATACCATAATGAATTCATTATGGTACTAAGTACCATAATGAAATTCTATAAGGAAAACATGTTGTCAAGGAAATGGCAAAGCACAGCTCACTCACCTACTAATATTTGAAACTACACAATACTTACTCCTTTAAAAATAGTTGTCATTGTGACATGTCGAAAATGCAGTTTTTAATTTTTCGATAATGTATTGATATAAATGCCATCAGATAAAATTTTGTATGTAATACGAATCATAAACAATCATTATGGCACACGCCATAATACGCCTCGACCGATAACATTCACGACTTGTACCATAATGATCGTCTTTATGATCCTTATTACATAAATAACTGTTATATGAATGGTAATGGTTCGGACTTCCATTGTCTATATTATAAGATGCCTAGGACACCCTGGTGAATCTATTTATACCTGAATAATTTTGGGATAGATTTGGCGAAAAGCGATTGCTTGATTTCTGAGATCGCAAAAGCTTCAGATCGCTATTGTAGATGGCGATCAGTCATATACCATATGAAGCTTAATTTTCAGTAGAGAGGAATGTGCAACCAAATACTCTACCATTGTTTATTATTTGCCTACTGAGATTTTGACAGCCCTGACAGCCAATCAAATGCGTTTCAGAAAACGTGCATGTAATGTGGAAACCTAGCGTTAACAACCTGTCAGTACTGTCACTGTCACCTGCTACCTCTACAAGTGTTTTAGTTATTTATGTAATAAGGATCATAAAGACGATCATTATGGTACAAGTCGTGAATGTTATGATGTTATGTTATGATAACACGGCGTGTGCCATAATGATTGTTTATGATTCGTATTACATACAAAATTTAATCTGATGGCATTTATATCAATACATCT
This sequence comes from Zygogramma bicolorata, assembly GCA_032362365.1. Taxonomy (NCBI): domain Eukaryota; kingdom Metazoa; phylum Arthropoda; class Insecta; order Coleoptera; family Chrysomelidae; genus Zygogramma; species Zygogramma bicolorata. The sequence goes on from JAVJAQ010000208.1 coordinate 25,105, forward strand.
TCGAAAAATTAAAAACTGCATTTTCGACATGTCACAATGACAACTATTTTTAAAGGAGTAAGTATTGTGTAGTTTCAAATATTAGTAGGTGAGTGAGCTGTGCTTTGCCATTTCCTTGACAACATGTTTTCCTTATAGAATTTCATTATGGTACTTAGTACCATAATGAATTCATTATGGTACTCAGTCCCATAATGAATTCATTATGGTACTTCATTATGGTACTTAGTCCCATAATGAGCTTCCTTATGTCATCAAAATTGAGTGACATAACGTTGTCATTATGACATGCCATCAGATAAAGTGTTTTTATATCAGTTTGTGAGATTAGACTTTGATTCCGAGAAAATTTACTTAGTCCATTTGCCTGAAAATGTACGACAAAGTTCATGCTAGTGCATTGAAAGTGATAGACTGTCTTGGAATTGGGGATACACACATCAGTTATGCAACGGTTCAAAATACGTATCACATCGATATTTCCTTTATTTACTTTGTTTTCAATATCTCATTATTAAGAGCTACAGATGTTTCCTCCCCGATATAAGACTTTCGCTCAAGCTGAAACGAATTAAATTAGCTACAACGCTTCATTCATGTTATTATTTTGGGGTGATTTGTTTTATACTTACCTTAGGTACTGAATAAAGAAGAATATTTGGATCCCCAGATTTTGACTGACCACACAAAATATGAAATCTTCTACACATCGTGAAAAAGTACTTGTAATAACTTCAACACTTATTCTACTTATATAGACTTTTAAACACTGTTGAGTGCGAAGAAATAATTTCAGTTTTCATTGACAACAATAAACATCAAAGTTACGTCAATCTGACAAAACCGACATTTGACAGATTTTCGAAAATGCTCATATAACGCCCCCTATACAAAAATTAGAAAGCTTTTGTAATCGTCGATTGTTTTTCGCCAAAAAATTCTAAACAATATCGAATCACTAGATACACCAGGGTTTCCTAAGCATCTTGCTATATTATTAACTCTATTGAAACCTGTTGCTGAAAGAGAACGGAAAAATATACAAATCAAAGGAGAAAATCAAATCCCAAAGGAAAGGTTGAAATATATTTTCTGGTCAATGATGAAATTGAGGATTGATTGATCAAAGAAAATAATGTTACAAAAATCGAGATATCGAATATGGAATATTTATCGGGATTTTTTTAAATGAAGGAATTAATGAAATAATATTGCGACAAAAACATTGAGGTATCGAATGTGAAATACTAGTCAAAAATATAAAACGAATGAAATATTATGAATAAATGTTGCAACCAAGTTTCAGCTTGAGCGTACTCACTACGTTTCGATTGCTGGTATCCGCAATCATCTCCCTATCCTGTCAAACAACCCTTACTTCACGAAGATCTGGTAGCCAATTCAGTCGAAGTGTTATTTATTTTTCAGTATCTTGATGCTAGGAATTATGATCAGTGATAATCTCTCATGGTAAAACCATCGCTAAAGGTGCTTCCCAGAAACTTGGATTTCTATTTCGTGCGAAGAAATACTTCACTTCTAGCCAGCTTCTAATTATCTACCAGGCTCAGCTCAGCTCTTGGAATATGGTTCGCATGTTTGGAGTTCGGCACCAAAACATTCATTGAGGTTTCTCGATTCTATTCACAGAAGGGCAATTCGTCTTGTTGGCGATTCTTCGCTCACAGAGTCGCTCACTTCAGTGGAGCATCGTAGAAGGGTCGGAGACTTGTCTCTCTTCTATAGATATTTTCACGGTCGGTGCTCTTCTGAATTGTTATCAATAGTTCCACCCTTGGCAATATCTACACGGATGACTCGACGAGTACAGAATTCCCACCACTTTGTTTTGAATTTGGAGACCTATCGAACCTCTCTTGCTCAGGGATCTTTTATCAAAAGAACAGCTGAGCTTTGAAACTCCTTGCCGGGAGAGATTTTTCCTGAGGCTTACAAATTCAAAAAATTCGTATCTCCTGTCCCTTGATTCACGCGGTGTTATTTGAACATTACAGGGCTTCTCTTTCGTGTGAATCTGCATATAAAAAAAGTATGCCAGTATAACAGAGGCACGATGAAAGTATTTTGATTGAAAGGGACATATTGCAAAAAGTTGGAATTTATCGAATTTTCTCGCAAATCATTGGTACAAATCTTGATTCATCTTGTATCATTCGAAAAAGTAACTTAAGTGATTTCATATGCAAGAAATGCACGGTCTCATGGAAAAAGTTGTCGGTCGAAATTGTTATCGAACTGCAAAAAAGTAACAAAAAAACAAATTTTGGTTTCTATTAATATGAAGTACCACGCCGCACATAATTTTACGCAGATTACGGTTTGTGTTAGCTTCAAGTATTTTCTCTTTCAGCGACATAAGGTTAAAGATTCAAAAAATGAATTATTGGTTGTCAAGAGAGTTTAGTTATTGATCTAAATGCCACATATAATCATTGAATAACTGAATAATCGTGACAAAATGGTTGAGGCTTTCGCGGCCGAGGTTTTCAGTATCACTACTTTTATTCGGGTTTGAAGGCCGTCGTTTTTTGGAATTTCTTCCTGACGTTTCGCTGGCTCGAGTGGCTAGCTTCTTCAGAGGTTCATTCATCTTGGAATTCACTCCGATGACTGGAGATTGTTTCTTCGCAAGTTGTATTTATGCCGATTCAGGTAGTTTGCGGTGCTAATTATTCCATTCGGATTCGGGGAATTGTCATTAATATTGATAACCTTGTTTACCTCATGTGGGTTCGGAGAATAATCATCATTATTATCTGAAGAACTACCTGCAGTTATTATCGATTTTCTTAAAATGGGATTCCATATTCGGTTGAGGTTGACAGCTTCTTCTTTTCTGTTGAAATTATCCGTGTGTTCAACAGAAAAGAAGAAGCTGTCAACCTCAACCGAATATGGAATCCCATTTTAAGAAAATCGATAATAACTGCAGGTAGTTCTTCAGATAATAATGATGATTATTCTCCGAACCCACATGAGGTAAACAAGGTTATCAATATTAATGACAATTCCCCGAATCCGAATGGAATAATTAGCACCGCAAACTACCTGAATCGGCATAAATACAACTTGCGAAGAAACAATCTCCAGTCATCGGAGTGAATTCCAAGATGAATGAACCTCTGAAGAAGCTAGCCACTCGAGCCAGCGAAACGTCAGGAAGAAATTCCAAAAAACGACGGCCTTCAAACCCGAATAAAAGTAGTGATACTGAATAATCGTGAACAGGACATTAGTTTCAATCAAATTCTTGCGATTTTGTTACAGCTTGGAAGAAAGTTCACTTTGTAAGCGATAATGTTCGATAAAAAACATTCTATTATTAGCATCAAGATGTTTGAAACCCCTGGGCTCTTATCTATATAAGTTTGGGGGAAACAGTCGACACATACTTACTATGATAATATGTCAAACTTTTATTTTTTGCTCTGACCGGTCTGTAGCCTATAATATTTATTCAGAATGCCGGCCAAATCGACATACTTGTGTTTTTTCCATTTAATATTGTTCTTCATTAATATGACAGTAGATTTCGCTTATTTTGACTGATGAAATTGAAAAGTATATTTTGCCGGTTGGTCGGTTGACTATGCATTTCAAATTTCCCAACTAATTTCCAAACTACTCAAAACTAGGTGTTATAAACAGTATCTCTGACAGAAAAAAAATAAAATTAACGCCAAATCATATGGTTTGTGATATCAGACAATTGCCGTCATCTAACGATGGAATTGAGACGACATGATTCTTGAAAGTTTCTCCATAAAATTCTAAACGATATCGCATCAATTGCAGCACAAGGGTTATGGACATCTTAATGTCTCTGTCTGTCTGTCGAAGCATAGTCGCCTAATTCCTTATTTATAATGCAATTGAAGGGATGGATGATGGATATCACAAATAGTTGGCTCAAGTGAGTTCGTTTTCAAGTCATGTCTCTTCTTTCACTTATTTTCTTTCCATCTCATTCTAATCGCATTTCCTTTCCGAAAATCGTACTCACATAAACTCTGCTTATCTCTATAAGCATGGTCATAGCTTGATTCGCACATTTTTCTGATCACTCATATATAGTGCCCCAAAAATGGCAATCAATTTCAGGAACAGAACAAGAGAAGTGTGATTTCACATCATTTTGTGGATGATTATTAATTTGATCCATATTTAAAAGCTTGAACTTTCAATTCCTGTATAAAAGTCAACTGTTAGTGCTATATTGAGGCTTCATTAGCTTTCTGTGAAGATTGCAGTTGAACGTAAAAATATAAATCTGCATTTACTTTGCCAGTCAGAAAAAAAACATTATCATACATTGGCGAGTAAATGGAAGTATCAACATTATAGCGTAGATGGCGCCACAAAAAGCCTTCGGATGTTTTTTAGTCAGGTAGTGGCAAACTATTCTATCTATAATGATATTTGGGAACTTGGGTATCTTTGTGGAGAGAATGAAGTTTGATGAAGAAAAAAACTATCCTAGTCCTCTATTTAAACAATGGTTACGCTGTAGTCTGGAAGGATTTGTCGGTCAATCAATCTGTGAACTGTCAACAGTGTCACCGTGAAATTATAACTACGACATTCATGTCCAAAATAGTTGACACCTTCAACCTTCTGTTAGTGACTGACTAATTTCGGAACATATTCAAAAATAAGTAATACACCTAGGCAACAAACAAAGAAATATGACAGATGTCTACACTACTACGTGCGACATCCTGCCATTGAACTTTTCAGAATTTAGTTAATTTTTTTCATTGATAAATACTCGTTTCACTGTACTATAATGGAAGTCTAGTTCATTTATTTAATGAAGTGATCAGTGTAAACAAACAGACGATTAAAGAATCTGCTGGATTACCGACAGTAGTCTCGAAATAACTTTTCATTTTCTCTCCTCCCACAAACGTAAACAAATGATTCCTTAATTACGGTGGTCAAATCAATCATCTTGATACGGAAAATAACATTGCTAAAACACTGTCCATCATGGAGAGGTGGTATTGTTGATTGATATTTGTGACGGTTACAACGTGATTATAAGTATCAGTGTTTTCTAGGAACAGAGAACTCAATTTTCCTGGATCATGTTTACGCAGTTTTCTGCACCAGAAACCATCACATGTTCAGTGTAGGTCCTCAAACTCTGGAGGTTGTTATAAGAAACAGTTTCATTGGATATAATTTAAAAATAAAATGGGTTTTAGTAGAAACTTTTCCTAGAGATCAATTACCCTAACACCAAACTGATATTTTTGCACTCGACGCTCGTTTCTCTAAAAAGTTTAGCATCTGCAGGAAAAAAAAATTATACTTGATTTAAGGAGGTTAAAAAACACTACAAACTGATGTCCTGATGTGTCATCTACGTCTATGAGTGGAGTTAGTATGTCACAAAATCTACAACTGAATTCGATGAAAAATATTTCATAAAGTGGCAACTATGTTCCTGAAGTGTCTGTTTTTATCT